>APFE031709969.1:0-10633 GCA_000404065.3 Pinus taeda | reverse complement strand
TGATAAGCACAACGTTACGAGATATTGATGAGATCAACTCGCTCAAATAAAACATGGTGCTACGAGATATTTGGTGGAACTGGCAAGATCTCTTGGTTGTGATGATCTACTGAGGAGACACGATGCCAATTTTTTTATTATGTAAGATTCACTTAATCCACCGATCTGCAAACAAAGAGATATGCAACAATATATGTAGTGATCCTCTTGGATCTTGCAGATCCCATGATCGGTGCCACACTTTTAGACATTCTGCTCAATGAACCTTGGAGCACCTCCGCAACCTTCGTTCTAAGTCGAGCTGTCGCCCTATGTCCACACAGGCCTCTCCCACTAAGTGCAGGACAAACCAAAGGAAAATAAACTGCAAACAAAACTATCTATCTACTATTTCCCTCAGCAATAAAACACCCACAAATCTGATTCCAGCGATCTCGTCTTCAGTTTAATATTGCAGGAAAACCACTATGCCCACTAACAGGACTACAACCATGTTGCCACGCTTACTCAGCCTCCTGCATGAAGGCACCACCGATATCCATAGGAACTTGGCCTTAAACAAATATACGTAGCCACATCACCACGATCAGATCCGCTGCTCGATCCATGCTGATCCGGTCTCATCCACCACACACAGGCCACTTAGAAAACATATCATATCCAACGATACAGTTGACTAATACTCGGGCAACAACTTTATTATCACATGACACCACACTCCCTCGAATCTCAGGACTCTCGATGGACAAACTAGAACAAATTATACTTTCTGATTTTCCTCAGCGCAGGACTGGCCAAGTCCACTAGGGGTCGAGGCCCAAGCCCTTACAGGCTCTGAAGCTCTGATACCAAGATAAAATAGCACACACTCAAAATATATTCTATTATTATTATGAATGAGGAAATTTACACACATATTTATACAAGCAAAGGTCTCAAGATAGGAATTTTATCTTAGACGTGCAGTAGTGTGTTTGAGAGATTCTCTCAACCACACAATAAATTAGGAGAAACTATATTCTAGCTAATTCCTATTATGTAGGAACAAACTCCTCAAATGGAGAATTACAACCATAGACAAGTAGGAATTAATTATTTCTAACTCTATTATCATTTCATAATTTCAGGTGTAAGTAATTTTCATTTCATTTTAAATGCTATTTTTCTTTTCTTCCAATTTAATTTTTTTTAATAGTGTTTAGGTTAATATTATTTTTAATTATCTAATTGCTTGTGTACATTTTAGAAAAAAAGATAGTATCACAATTGTGTGAGTCTAAGAACAGTGAAGGATGATCTCTTTCTTTAGTTGTGTCTAAAGGGGATTTAGATTTTGTTAATCTAATAGTTTTGTTAGACTCATCAATGCAATCAAAACCAATCAAAACTTTGATTCCAATTTTGAATGTTAAGTTAATGCAAATAATTTAACTTTATTGCTAGTAGATTCACTTATACACAATTATCAATTATTTTACATTTTCTTCCCAAATACAAAATGATCCCTTAACACCTACCATTTCATTTTTTTTTGTCCATAAAAAGTTTCATGTAATTATAGGAAAAAAAAATTATACAATCCAATTTGCATCGGTATGCCAATAAGGAAGCCAGAACAATGACAAAACCAAAACAGTTTAAGCATCCAAAAATCATACTATTTCTAAAGTTTTTTTTTTTTACAGTGAACCCATTTTGAGTGGGGCCTAATAAAAGTAGCATATCCAAATAAATAACAAAAATACCATAAAACTAGATAGATGTAGAGTAGCCAAAATTCATTGCATCACTTTAGGAGAATATGATTCTTAGATGATGATGGACGCTTTGCTACTCCTTGGTGGGAATCCTCAATCAAGAGGGTGGGGGGTGGGCAAGTGGCCTTCAATCCTTTGTGGATAGTAATGCAAATATTGTACCAGTAGTTGTAACTTGTCTAGAATCATTAGGATCTCTTGATGAACTTCATTTATGTTAATGAGAATTCTCCCCAGAAACATTTTCATCTACATGTAAATATCAATAGTGACCATATACTTATTAAGTCTTCTCGTGGTGTATCCAGTGTCTCATATTTATTCTATAAAGTAAACTTGAATCTCAATATCCAATAAATATTCCCTCTCCATAGTTATGGCACAATCTATTTTAGTTATTTATTCTTGGATTTGGGGTAGAGTGTGGTATCTATATCTCCTAGTTGTGTCCTCTAGTCTTAATGCACTAAATCCATTTCTTGGTATTAGGTGGCACCTGTATGCCATCATTTTCTTTTTCTCGGCCTGATTCGATTCCTTGTAATGATATTATTGAAATTGAGTCCCAAAGAAGTGAATTTGGGATGGAAATGACATGGTTGAAAACTAAAAAAAGAGCTAAAGAGTGACATGGAATCCTAATATTGTGAAGCAAGGACCACATGCATGGTAGATATGCTTGATGCATAGGTGATAAGGGAAAGGAATAGAGAAAAACATAGAGAGCATGTAGGACAACTCTAGATAGGAGGGAAAAGTTGGCACCATGATGCAGAGAATACCCAAGTGAGACCCAAGTGGGAGGGATTAAGGAGACAGGTTGAATGAACAATGGGAAATATAGAATGAAGTGACACTCCTTATAGAGACAAGGAAGAGGCAAAAAAGGACTATGCTAACCTAAAAGATTGCATCCATAACTAGATATTAAGTGCAACAAAAGTCTAAACTATAACCTTAGATCCATAATTACCAATAATAGAGTACTAAAACATATAACTTCTCAAGAATTCAAACATGATTCATTCTAAATTTAATTAACATCCAATTTATAAGTTATCCCACAACCTAAATAAAAAATGATCATAATGCATTAAACTTGAAATAATGCACATGGTAAAGATGCATTAGGCTAAAAATGATGCACATGATTTTCTCTTGAGCCATCCACCTTCAACTCCATAAATCAACATAAATATCATATATTACAAATTTAATATTTGATAGTATCCGAAGTAGTATACCCAATAAGATTTTCTTCCAACTCCTTCACATGTGCTTGCATTAAATACCTTGGGGAAGACTTGGTCCCAATATTTATTCATGTAAGTCAATTTCCATGCCATCCACACTTATCGCTTTCTTATTTTTCCGAAGAAAAAAGCGAAACTTTTTATTAAGCAAATAAAAAGTTTACATACTGTAAAAACACTTTGTGCCAACCTGAGAGCACTCATGTTTTGTTGATTTGTTCTTTTTGACTGTAGAGCATAAAAATAAAAATCTCAGTCCATATGACTGATTTGGACGTTACCGAGTCCTGTTTACTGCTGTGAATAAAACAAAAACTGTCTAATATCAAACTCCCTTACGGAGTCTTTAATACATATTTTGAGGAGACGTAAAAGAGGCCTCCTTCAAGGAAGGAAAAATGACCTCGAACAGAGCTTATAAAACAGAAAGGAAAGGATAAACTTTTTTAAATATATAAACCTGCCATGAGCATAAAAGATAGAAATTTTTTAGTATTGTAGAGCATCAAAAATTTTATGCCCATGACGCTGCAACCAGAAAAAGAGGAGCCGAACCACGATCACTGTGGAGGTGCAAAGGGGGCCTGATAAGTAATGTAAGACTGCCCCTGACTGAGTTCTTCTATTGACCAGCTGCCCATATCTTGCTGTAGGCCAGCTTTAGAAAGCTAATCTGCTTCCTCGTTTTTATCCCTGTAAATGTGGCAGATGGTTATGCTGTTAAATGATGACTTTAATAACAAAATATCTTCTAAAAGAGGCTTCAAAATCTGATTTTGACAAACAGCACTTCTGTTAACCCATTTGATAACATTCATGGAATCCCCGAAGATTTGAATTGATAAAATGTTTCTTTGGAGTAACCAGCAAAAAAGGAGGCGCAAAGCAGACAACTCAGCATAGTTGTTTGTACCAGGACCCAACCCTATAGAAGCTTTAATGGAGTGGTCAAGATTTATTTTAATGCACAATCCAGCACCAGCCTTGTTATGCTGAGATGCTCCGTCAAAAAAATCCCATGGAATGCCCACCTGAATATTAACAGGCTTGTCATGTTTTTGAGGATTTTTAGCTTCAGGGGGAGGAATGGAAGAATAGATGGTAGCACAATTTATGGCAGTGGCAGATGTGGGGGTGTCCTTATCATGGAACACGCTTTTGTTTCTCGCTAGCCAAACACCCCAAAAGAAAATAAGGGGAAGATTTCTCAGGTTTCCCTCCGGATGATTTTGCCACCATTTACTCTAGGCTTCTTCCAAAGGGGCTGATCCCCACTGTGCCTTTATATTTAGCAGACAAGCTAACTCCTCCCATATCTTTAAAGAGACTGCACAGGAAGTAAAGAGGTGGTTTATTGATTCCCCTTCTAATTTACATAATGGGCATCTCCCTGGCCCAACAAAAAACCTGGCTTGTAAAATATCCCAGGTTGGGATTTTTCTTTTTAGGAAGATCCTGGCCTTTGCTGGGCATTTTAACTTCCATATATTTTTCGACCACCACTCTGGTATTCCCCAACCTTTCTTTTCCATTAGAAAGGTGTAACCATCTTTTGGGGAATATTCACCTGTTTTCCCCTGTGCCCACATCAGTAAGTCAGGTTCGCTTTTAAGCCTGACATTTGAGCGATGGAGTTCTTTGATGAAAGAAACCCATTCGTTCTTCCATCTGATGTTTAAACCGAGGTCTTCAACATTTTTCCAAGCCTGCCCCCATATGGTAGAGTGGCCCACTTTCTCCACCTGGTTTAAAGTGTATATTCCTTTACTATCGAGGTGTCTGAGGAGACCAGGAGACAAAGCAAAAGTTTCATTACAACCTAACCAGGGATCCCTGCCAATTCTAACATGTCTTCCATCTCCCACTTTCCAGGCCAGACCTTGTTCAATCACAGAGAAAGCCTCCACTGTAGCCTTCCATATGACTGAGGTATTATTCTTCTTCTTTTCCTGGCTTTGAATCCAGTCTTCCAAAGGAATTGGATCTATATACTTTCTTTTGACCACCCTTGTCCAAAGATTCTCCATCGAGATTAGTCTCCACCTTGATTTTGCAGCCAAGGATAGACTGAATTCAGGGAGCCTCTTGATTCCCCATCCTCCCCATTCTTTAGGCCTAGCCAACTTGTCCCATGCCACCCAGGGAAGGACGAAATTTTCTTTTGATCTTGCCCATAAAAATCTACAACACAACCTTCTGATTTTCTCCATTACTCCTTTGGGGATCCAGGTTAATGCTGCCCAGTAAACAGGAATGGCTAACAAGACAGATTTGATGAGGGTCAATCTGCCGGCTCTGGAGAGCCATTTGAAACTCCAATGAGAGATTCTTGCTTCTAGCTTTGCAATGAGCCAATTCCAATCCTCTTTTTTATATGCTGCCGGCTTTAGCCAGAATCCCAAATATTTGAATGGAGAGTCCAGTGGCTGAAGGTGGAAAGGAAAGATATTGGACATCATGAACCTTTCTCTTCTATCAAAATCTGCCACACAAACTTGAGATTTTCTAGAGTTTATCTGCATTCCAATGGCTTTCAGAAATAGATCAAAAATGCATTTAAACTCCTTCAGTTCATTATATGACCCGTTAGTGAAAATCAAGATGTCATCGACAAAAAGCAGATGAGTGATGAAAATATTTATTGCTACCTCTATACCTTTTACCTTCTCCTCCCTTCTGGCTTTGTGGATCAATCTGCTTAGCCCTTCTACCACTAGAAGGAACAGGAGAGGAGATAAAGGGCACCCTTGTCTAAGGCCCCTTTGGCTCTTGAAAAAAGGGGAGGCAACTCCATTGATCAAAACAACGAAACTAACATTTGAGATACAACCCATAATCCAGCTGATGAAAGAATAGTTGAAACCCAAATGTGTAAGCAACATCCGGAGATAAAGCCAGTTGATTCGGTCATATGCCTTGGAAAGATCTATTTTAAGGACCGCACCCTTATTTTTCTTCTGTTTGACACTGTGAATTACCTCTTGGGCTACACCAATGGCTTCATGGATTTGTCTTCCATCCAGAAAACCGAATTGTTCCATCGAGATGTTTCTTGATAAGACGGGGACAATTCTGATAGCTATCACTTTAGCAATGATTTTATAAATACAATTACACAAGGAAATCGGCCTGAAATCTTCGAAGTTCTCCTGGTCATACTTTTTTGGGATGAGAGCTATAAAGGTTGAATTAAAAGGCCTGTAAACTTCTCCTTTCAGTCTTGATTCTTCCACAACATCGGTTATCTCAGAGCCAATCAAGTCAAAAAAATGGAGGAAAAGTTCAATAGTTCAGTCATAAGGACCGAGGCTTTTGTCTTTAGCCATATTTTTCATGGCTGCTTCAACCTCCTCCTTGGAGATAGGAGTTGATAGCTCTTCTGCTTCTTCCTCCTCGACAAATCTTGGAAAACATTGAGCTGTCCTAATGACTTCTGCAATGGTGGCCTCTCCTGGATCCGAAAAGATTCTCTGAAAGTGCCTCTAACCCAGGCCCGAGAGGTCTGAAAAAGAGCTCACCACCCTTCCTTCTTCGTCTTTAAGGCTCCAAATGGTATTTACAGATTTTCTACCCTTTGCAAAATTGTGAAAGAAACTAGTATTTTCATCTCCTGATTTTAGCCAAATTGCTCTGCTCTTGAGCCTCCATTCTTCTTCCTTTGCCAAGAGAATTTGGTTTTGAAGCTTTTCCAGATGAAGGATTCGATCCTTTGTAGCCTGTGAAGAATATCCATCCACCTCAATGCTCTCCAAATTCTTCAACTCCTCCCTGATTTTCAACAATTCTTCGTTCTGATTATTCTTCCTGTCCTTTGCCCAGGATATTGTCGCTTTCTTCAATCTTTTGAGGTTTTCCATAAACAGAAAGCTTTTATCCTCTCTTGCATTTCTGTCCGGATGAATCCATGTATCCTTGAAAATATTATTGAAAGATGGATCTTGAAGCCAGGAAGAATTGAATTTAAAGGGGGAAGGAGGCTTTGGGGGAGGGAAAGAGAGCTCCAAAAATATAGGGAAATGATCTGAGTTGCCTACCTCCTCAACCCACTACCTGAGAATGGGAACTTTTGTGATTAGGTCCTCAGATAGCAGAAAATGGTCTAATCTTTTGGCGATCCGATCCTCCCCAGATCTTCTATTCCTACATGTTGGCTTAAGTTTGATCGGGGAGGGATCTATGAGACTATTGTCCAAGAGGACATTGTGGAAGAAATCCGACAGTGGATCCTCCTTGGCCGAAGGGCCCCAAGCCTCTGCCCTTCCTATTGAAAAGTTAAGGTCACCCCCCACAATCAACAGAGAAGAGTTCATCAAAGACTTAGCCATCAAATCAGTCTAGAAAGTCTCCCTTCCTTGACAAGGTCCATAGATGTTTACAATTAAGAGGGGATGGGAGAAATATGGAGAGATAACTTCCATGCCCATAACATGCCTCGTCCCCCATTGATTGATGATCTTTATTCTTCCTTCTCTAAACCCAATGGCGAGGCCCCCCGAATGCCTTGAGGAATCAATTGCGGAAAAAGTCCATCCCGGCATTAAATATTTTAGCATAGATTCCACCTCTGGACCTTTCCCCAGGGTTTCTTGGAGAAAAAGAATATCGGATTTTGAATTTAACAACCAGTCTCTCAGGGCTAGTTTCTTAGGCTTACTGGCTAGGCCTCTACAGTTCCAGGAAGACATAATCATTTGATAACAGATTCGGGGGTCTACACTGCTCTAAGAACCCCTGGGATAGAGTATTGTTTCCCGTCTGCTACATCCAACTTGGCTTTAAGCTTTGCCTTTGAAAGGTCCGATTTCCTCCCTCTCTTGTTCTTGGCAGAGCCATGTGAGGTCGACTGTTCTAAACCTCCAACTGCACCTGACAGCCCAGGCTTTACACCCATAGATCTAAGGTTGTAGGGGCATGGGGTATGGTGAACCGGAGAGACAAGAGGAGGCCAATTAACATCACATTTCAGGTCAAGAGACGGCATGGCTGTCGAAATAGAATCAATATCAGGAGATGTCTTTTCTGAAACAGAAGTCTCGTGGGGGGACTTTGTTATGCGAGGGAGAAAATTCTGGTGAAAAATGCATAGAATCTAAATGATGCTTAGGATATTGAGAAGTAAAAAGAGGGGGACCTAAGTACATATCCTTTTCCACATTGCAGTTTGGAACTTGAGCAGTCGAAGTGACCCTTTCAACCTCCTCCTCTGCTTCTGCCATATGAGGTTCAGAGGTCTGTGCCACCTCTTGGATCTGGGGATCTTCAGATATTGTCCCTTTTTGAGGCCCCTCCATCTCCATTCCGCCAGCGGGCTGAGATGTCGTTCCTTCATTCACCTGGGAAGCTTGAGCGCGACTTTTTGCTGGCTCTCTGAATACTGAGGTCCTCCGAAAGCGTCTCCTTCTTCTGAGCAACGAGCAATCCTTTGCAAGGTGCCCATACTCATGACAGAGGTGGCATCTAAAGGGCAGATGTTGGTAATCCAAGATCTGTTCGAACACATAGTCTTTGTATTGCAGGTTTATTTTTTTGCCTAAACCTTTACTCAGATCAAGGCTTACCAGGATGCGGGCCATCGCTCTGTTCTTCGTCTCTAGAAAGGACATGTGTGCCTCTAAGAAAGATCCCAATCTATTTCCAATAGATTTAAAAACGGCTTCTGTCCACAGGAAAGAGGGGAGGCCCGATGCCCTCACCCAAACTGGGAACACATCTGTGTTCTCTTTGATGGCATCAAAGAGTGGGCTCCATTTTTTCATCAGAACCGGGATGTTTCCTATGAACCAGTTTCTTTCCAACACCCATTCTGCCGCCTCCTTCTCTTCAAATCGAAACATGAACCACCCTTTAGCTAGGCATTGAGCCTCAAAACAAAGAGGTTTTTCAGTGACGAAACGCTGTTCTCCCTAGGCCTGTAAAACATCTGGCGAAAATTTCTTACCTCTCGCCCTGCCGACAATGGTGCAATCTGCAACTTCTAGGGTTTCTTCTATAGAGACTTCCATGCCTAATACTAAATTCCCCTCAAGCTCCTGTGATCCAATCGGCCTTTGAGATTTTCTTTTTTTACCTTTTTTCCTTAAGTCATCTTCTGAAACCCTAGGCTCCCCAAGACCATCAGTCCATTCTGATTCTTCCTGGTTTGTGCCTGCAGGGAAATCTGCCTCCAGCTGTGACTGAAAATGTGCAGAGGGAGCGTGTGCAGGGATCTCTGAAGAGGTCTTATCAGGAGACGCACCGTCGTGACCACCCAACTCTCCCACTGAGGAGACATATTGACCATCGCATCCTCCCGCTAGATTTCCTCCTGTAGAAAGGGGTTCTCTTGGCAGGGAAACCCTAGAGAGTGGAGAAAACCCTCCAGAAGCCCTTTCTTTACCAGAGCCTGAAGAAAGGCCCAAATTTTCTATGTCTTCCAAACCCTTTGAGGGAGAATTCCGGCAAAGTACTGATTTACCCTTATTCACAGAAAAAAGGGCGCCTATTGACGCACCATCCGCCGCTGCCTCCTCGACTACCTGATTGAGATAAACCTGATTCCGAGCTCTGAAAACATCGATGTCATAAGCCCTACTTTGATGTAGAAAAGAAGGGATTTCCTCCTGTGATAAAAAATCCGAGTTCGACAGTTTGTGAGCTCCAAAATACCGCTCCATGCTTTGGGCTGAAGTATCCTTTCCCCACATAGACAGAATGTCCTCCAATGCCGGGTCCAAATCCACCAATTCAGTTGAGTTAACCATGGTTTAGGGAGCCGTTCCCACTTATCGCTTTCATATATATATATATATATAACATCATTATTAGTTTTGAATTTTTTTTTAATAACACCGTATGAATAAATTTTTATTTTTTTAAATTACACCGCATGAATAAAATTTGTGTTGAGTTAGGTTTTTGTTAAAGAAATGTTAAAAATATATATTATATAATTGCTCGTGTAAAAGAGAAAAATTATCATAATTCAGTAGGATTCCAATGCCTTTACTATTTATTAAAATTTATAAGGGTATGAAATGTTTTATATACAAGTTAATTACATTTTCTAAGTTTGCTTCGTTCTCTTATTATATTCAAGCTAATATGCATGTTTAAACATTATGAGATATTAATGGCCATCATTAAATTCAATTAATTTTGGATAATTAAACATATATTTCTTAAATATCATTTAAGATTCATACCGATCAATAAGAACTATTGTGTATTATAATGCATCAATGCGAAAGCATTAGCGTGTCATTTTCAAAACAAAATAAACCTTGGTGGAAACTATGTTGACTATTCTCTTCTACTAATGGGAGAAGTTGCAATTAAGTAGTCTTCTATCATTATTATAATCGTTAAAAAATCACTTTTAAGTTAATAGTTTTTATTAGTAAGTAGATTATATGGTCTATATATATATATATGAGATTTTGTGGCTTATACATTTTTCTTATATCAATCAATTAATATGATACTCTATTTAGTGTTTTATTTTACAAGGAATAAAATCACATTTTATAGATGTTTGAATGATTTAATGAGAGTAAGATTATAGTATTTTAAAAAAATTACTTTTCAACCTACAAAAAGACAAAAATAAAGATTTGAGTTAATTTCTTCTTATTTCTTTTTTTTTTT
>APFE031709950.1:0-11394 GCA_000404065.3 Pinus taeda | reverse complement strand
GATTATGTTGCTATGAGAATTGACTTTGAGACAAGTATTGTTATGCTACAAGTTTTTCATGCTTTTGATGTGATGTAGATGGGATCCAAGCTGGAAGAGTGACTTCAAATCAGATTTGATGGTTGTAATTCCTTATCTATTTAATAAATTATTTGAACCTTTTTCCCATATTCTTATATTGTTATATGATGCTTATATGTTTGAATGTATCTGATTCCATTTACATGTATTCAATAGATCTTTTTCTTTGATTGGTTCTTTATCTTCTATTTGTGTTTACAGGTACTTCTCAAGTGTGTTAAGTATGGGAAGGAGTGATAGGATCGATACAAAGGAGACAAGAGGAAATCGGAAATACAAGTAGGTCCTCTCATCTTCTTTTACTTATATATTGCTTATAAGAAAAGGCTAAACTTCTTTAAACTATTGTTCTAGATATGGCTACTTATCTAGGGAATTAGTATTATCTGTAGACGCCAAATTCTCTGAAACTCTTTGGTGTCTCATAAGTAGAATATTTGGGCCATATTGTTATAAAGTATGGCATATAAGTGGACCATAAGAAAATTGAAGCTAAGAAGGAATGGCCCCATCCTACAAGTCTTAAAAGTACATACAATTTCTACTCTTGACAATTCATTTATAATTATGGAAACTTTGTTGTTCCCCTCACTGCCTTGCTTAAGAAAGATGCTTTTAGTTGTAATGCAAGCATACATCATGCTTTCCAAGAATTGAAGGATGTTGTGTGTCTAAAACCCATCCTCGCTCTACCTAACTTCACTAATACATTTGGCTGGAATGTGATACCTCAAGAAAAGAAATTAATGCCATTCTCATGTGAAGATATCTTGTTGACCAACAAGATACATGAAATGTGGGGGTCATTGTAAAAAAGTGTGACTTCAAATTGGTAAGTACTCTTTGAAATTGTACATGTTTGCAATTGAAATGGACTTTGTGTCATTTTTTTGGGGGTTTGAATCATTGCACACACTAGGTCCCATCACCATGGACTTCAAGAAGTCATACATGATATTCTAATAGGGAGGGAATCATAGATAGTTCTCCTGAGATCACCAATTCTCACTACATGGAAAAACTCCTTTAAAAGGGACATTTTGTGGTTATATCATAGTTCACTATAACCTGTAGTAATTCCTTCCATTATGGACATGTATTTCATTGAACTTCATTGTAGGGTTAACTTCATGATATACCACAATCATCACAAACTGTGATGCGATATAACAGAAAAGGAATTCAAAATTATCATTGTATATAAGAAATATGAACTCAACTTATATAAATTTCTTAATTTTACCACGTTTTTAATTTACTTTAATATATTGTTCATTTGTGGGGGGTTCTTTTGGGGGCGTCGTGCCAGAAAAGCAGTGGTATTGGAGGTGGCATTTTGTTGTGGGGTCCAGTGGCTCTGGGTGTGTGGGAATAATTTTTAGGTGTGGGTCTGCTATTCGTTCGAGTGTGGGAACAATGGCGAGTTAGGAAGGACGAGGGTGAAGTGGGGTATGGGCTTGACACTTGTGTGGCAGTGTTAGTCCAAGGACTGGCATGTTTGCACGATGAATTGAAGGGATTCCATAAAGGGGGGTTCTTGTGGAGCTTAAGTTGAAAGGAGCTTTTGGAAAATGATGTAGATGAAGAGAGGTCGAGCACGCAGGCGTCCCAACCCACAAATATGATCATTTTTGCAAATTCGAACACCATTTCAAAGCTTCCATGGTTGCTAATATTTTGATGAATAACATGTTCAAACTCCATGATATATCACAATCATCACAACTATGATGCCATATAACAAAAAATGAGTTTAAACTTATCATTGTGTATAAGAAATATAAACTTAACTTATATAGATTTCTTAATTTTACCAATTTTTTAATTTACTTTAATATATTGTTCATTTGTGGGGGTCCTTTTGGGAGCTTTTGGCTTGAAAGGAAGTGGTATTGGAGGTGGAATTATGTTGTGGGGTCTGGTGACTCTGGGTGTGTGGGAAGCTTTGTGCGTTATGGGTATGTTATGCCTTCAATTTTGGGAACAAAGAGGAGTTAGGAAGATCAAGGTTGAAGTGGGGTATGGGCTTGATGCGTGTGTGACAGTGTTGATCCAAGGACTGGGATGTTTGCACAATGAATTGGAGGGAGTCCATGAAGGAGGGTTCCTATGGAGCTTAATTTGAAAGGATGCTTTGGCAAAAGATGCATAAGAGGAGAGGTCGAGCACGTAGAGGTGTCGACCCTTGAGGTGTGACGTGATGCATCCGGGCGACCAGTGGGATCTGAGGCAGAGAAGTAAACTGGTAGGACTTGTCCCCTCGTAGGGTGGACCTCCCTCTAGTCATATTAGTCAGATGATTTAACCACTGGCACACGATAAGCACATTGCTACACAAACGAGCAGGCCTTGTGAATAGGCAAAAGCTAGAGGGCACCACAACAGCTTGGGACAAAGGCCCTATGTCCGAAGGTGTTGTTTTGCTCTTTAGTTTTTGCCTCTATATGAGGCCTACAAGTTTGTGCAACAACAAGGAATGAAAATCATAATGAATTCATATCTTTCATGAATGATTTACAACATAACCAATGACAAATACTTGATAGATTGGATTCTGTTTGACACAGGTAGAAGCAGATTCCAGATAGGCAGGATCTATTGGATAAATTTCGTCTACTATAGGTTGAATGCATGAGATAAACTAGTTTTATCTTGCTTTGGTCTATGTATTTCATCATTATCTCCAAGCCATCAAGTCTGGTCGGAATGAGGTTGGAGACATTTTGACTGAGAACCAACCACAATGTAATATTTTGAGCACATACCTTTTCGATATCATTTATTTAATTATATTATAAAAATTAAATATTATTTAACTAATTAGAAAAATATCACTAAATTTATAAATTATTCACTCAAACACATTATAATGTATTCTTAATACATTATAAAGTTGATATAAAATAATAAACATTAAAATGCATTCACAAACAAATAAATATGACAAGACTATAAAAAATCAATATAGATCCATCGAAGTTTGGAATCTACCAAACATAACGAGGGAACAAATCTCTCAAGATGTAATCCTCTTTTCAAGTGAAAATTTTGAATGTTGCATATGAAAAGATTTTGATATCTTTTAAATTCAAAATTACGATAAATTTTCCATTTATTTGTATAGAAATATATGCATTTGATATTTTTATTTGACATATTCTATAAACATTTTAATGTAATATATATATATATATATTATATAATATATATATATAATATTAATTGAAAAAACAAGTTTTTTCTTTAGTTTCACTCACGAAAGAATTTGAACATTGAATGGAATAATTTACAATTTACATTGAATGGGAAACTAAACTATCCCTTATGAACTATTAACAAGGCCTCATAGCTAAGCCGTCTAGTTCAATTATTGAACTTTTTTTATATATATTTTCGAACATGTGAAGGGGTTTAATGCCAATTAATTCACACTTCAATGGGATTAAAGCCTTTCAAACCCTTCCGAACCCATTAAGTATGACCTGGAATTAGTCTTGTCCAAATACCAAGCAGTTTTTGAAAAGATTGTTCAAGAATTTTTAGCTATGGGTTGCATCAGTCCTAGCACTAGTAGTTGTTCCTCCCTTATTGTCATTGTACTAAAAATATAAGAAACTTGGTGCATGTGTCCTGATTTTCATGCTCTTACTATAATTACTATTGAGCATAAATTCTCTTTCCAACCATTGATGATGTCTTGGATGAACCCAGAGGTGCTCAATAGTAATTCTTACTTTATATAGTAATTCTATAATTGCATTATTTTAAAAATTGAAATTGAATATAAACTGTAAAATGTAAAATAATTAAATAAAAATTTGAAATACAAAATAATTAAATAAAACAAAAGCTAAAAATAAACAACATTTTGAAATTTTGAATTAAAAAATAAAAATAAAAATTTGCAAAACATTTAATATGTATTTAGCCACACTTAGTTTTAGTTGAAAACCTTATCACTTTTACTTAAAAATCTGTGGTTGACAATGGACAAAACTAGTTTTAGTTGAAAACCTTATCACTTTTACTTAAAAATCTGTGGTTGACAATGGACAAAAGTCATTGTTTAGAAGAAGTGTATTGCTTGCTTGGAAAACTTCTGAAACTATTTATAGCATCGCCAATGTACATGCACATTTTTACTAATTTTGGCATGTTTTGGGCTTAGATTTGATCACTTCTGGCATTAATTTATTCCGTGCAAACTATGAGTGGGCTTGTGGTAATTCTGCGGATAATGTCATAGAGCCTAGTGATAATGTACAATTAGTGATAAATAAATTCTAAGAAATATTCATATAGCCTTCCCATTATTAAGCTGGGAGGATGCAAAAGTCTGAATTTGTTGAGATTATTTTTGTTATAGTTCAACCCAAAATAATATACTAAATAAAATTATTAATATGTTTTCATTTAATTTAATAATACAAAAGCTTTAATATTCTGAGCATTGCAATTAAATTTCACTTCTAATGATTAAATAAAAAGTCTATTAAATAAATATAGTATTAAATATTAATAGAATATATATTCTTGATTACAGTATATTTAAGAAACCAGGAAATTGACTTGGCATGGCATTACATGGTAGGTAGGGAAAGACAAAATAGATCGTGCATACAGAAGAGTCCAGTGAATTGACTTCACATCGCATGGCAGGGAAAGACTAAATAGATCATGCTTACACAAGAGTCCAAGAAAACAAGCAATAGTAGGATGGTGGTGTTGCTCATAATGATCATGTTGTTTCATGGTGGAAAGAATGCCGGCAGCATTAAAGAGTAGAAATGAAATGTTGGGTGAAAAAACCAATACAGAATTATCATTTGTACAGAGACATGAATAAAAACGAGAGCGAGCACACTCATGAATTGGCACACTGGCCGTCTTGGGGAGATGTGACAAAATAGCCTGTTCAGACCTATCAATCCAATTGGCTGGGGAAACAGAATTATATTAAAATCAATTTTCATTTTCATTTATTTTTTTAAACTATATAAATAAATCATATATTTTATTATTATTAATTTTTATTTAACTTTTCACTTCACTTCACTTCCACATTTGTCTCACCATCAAAATAAAATAAAATTCATAAATAAAACTAATTATTATTACAGTATGTAGCCATTGTTTGACGTGCAGGGAAGGACCCTCCTACAGCTCTGTTGTTGTTTGCAAAATCACTTCTCCCTATACTATTTTTGCTTTGCTCTTATATACACTCGACGATCATTGATTAGAATAGGAGATGCCTGTATAGCAGCTGTATAGCAGCTTGTGGCTTGGGCTCCTGGCCTATTCCTAACTTGGACGCCAGAAGGCTTTATTGCGCCAAACTTTTTCATCTCTTCCTCAAGTTGGGAAGGGGTAATATTTGCAGCCAAGTTGCTAACAAAAACAGAACACTGGCCAGTTCCTTTTGCAATGTTGTAATTACTACCACTGAAACTGAAAGGAGTGGACTTACTAGCAGCTTTGCCAGTTTGTTTTTGATTTTCCCTGACAGATACTTTACATCCTCGAATTAGAATAGGGGAAGACTGTAGTGCAGTTTGGACTGAAGCTGCTTCTACAAATTCTACAAAACCAAAACAAGGTCGCCCTCCTGGCCTACTCCTAACTTGAACGCCACAAGGTTTTACGGCCCCAAACTTCTCCAACTCTTCTTCAACCTGGGGAGGAGTAATATTCACAGGTAAGTTGTCGATAAAAACAGAGCATTTACAGTTTTCATCTGCAGTGCTGTAATTAGCTGGCGTATTGACAGGAGTCGAATTAGAATTTGGTGAAAGTTGAGCAGAATTTGGCTGAGCCCTGGTTCTGGTTATGGTTCTCACAAGAGGTGGTTTCTTAATTGCAACATTCGGTTGTTGTGCTGCATTTTTCTTAAGAATTGAAGCGTAGGACTCTTTGGGTGCTTCTTGAACTACAACTGGAGTTTTAGGTGGCCCTCCATTCTGGGCTGCATCTGCATCTTCTTCTTGAACTGCAACTGGAGTTTCTTGAACTACAACTGCAGTTTCTTCTTCTTGAACTGCAACTGGAGTTTCCTTCTTCTTGAGTTTCTTGGGCATGAATTTCTGAAAATGTTCTATTGCAGCAGCAGAATGTTGTGTGGCCATTGAATCCCCTGACACACAATTTTCAGAATTAATTCGTTCTATTGCAGCAGCAGAATCAGAATGTTGTGTGGCCATGAATCCCCTCACAGAATTAATTCAATTCGTTCCAAGTAAGTTAAACCTGAGAGCCCAATTAAACCCAGATCTTCGTCCCCTCACAGAATTAATTCAATTCGTTCCAAGTAAGTTAAACCCAGATCTTCGTGACAACTCACCAACTCCTATGCGGGTGCTCGATCTTGCTCTTTGTCATTTAATTTTGCAAGATCCAGCCTTTGAGAACCATATTTATACCCAATTGTGAAAGCACATGATAGAATTTTGTTTGCTCTCTCCTCATCGCGTCGGCTCCTCCGTCCACATAGTTTTTATTAGAATTTTGTTTGCTCTCTGCGTCGGCTCGGTCCACATAGTTTTTATTTATTTTTTAATCCAGTAAACAAAAAACATCACATAGTTTTTATTTATTTTTTAATCTCGTTAGTTTTTATTTATTTTTTAATAAGATAAATAAACAACATCTACCATTAGTAGCTAATTTTTTGTTTTTTAAAAAGCCTATCTATATTTACCACCTAATATTTTGTTTTGTAAAAAGCTCCTACACAAACAACATCTATCATTACCAGCTAATTTTTTGTTTTTTAAAAAGCCCGTAAACAAACAACATCTACCATTACTAGTTATTTGGATGCTCACAGGCAATCAAAGCTTCTCACAAGCCTTCTCCTCTACCCTCCAAGCTCCTATTTCCTTGTGCAGTTTTCCTGGGTGATCCTATTGTTACCATGTGTAAAAGGGATAATCTCCTTAATTTAAGGGATAACTGTTGCATGACTTCACAAGGACTTCTAGCTTGAATTTCTCCAACTAATTAATCCAAGATGAATTAATTAATTATTTTTCAAGCAGCTCATGAGACTAAATTCGAATTTTAATTCAAGGACAAATTAAAATTGAAATATTATGGATTCTATTTTTATCATTTCTTGTTGCTATTTTCAACAGAATCTATCTCCTTGAACATTTGAATTCTAGGTGAGATGAGATGAGCATCTTATTTTTTTGGGTCCACCAAGATGCAACCTGTACCAACTCCATCTTATTTGAATTCTAGGTGAGATAAGATGAGATGAGCATCTTGAAATAGAGAGTTTAAGCTTCTAACCTTATTTTACCCTTGTATGAATTGAAGTACATAATATTTATGCCCAATTGAACATGCTTCCTTCTTGGGCCCGGGTATATATTAATGGCTCCCAAGATTCTTCGAATGTATCTACATTTGATTTACCATAAAAATGACATCACATGTCCACTACCAACCGATATGCTTTTCTTAAAAACTTGGTCTTGTAGATTCAATCAACTCTCATCCAAAATTTGCTAGGGTCTTTCCACCATGTATTTAAGATATCCTAGTTAGCTAAGGCAAAATATTCATACCATTTTGTTATGAGAGCTACCCGATAGTTAGGGAATTTGCAATACTCAGCAATGCAACGATGTATGTATATGTCTATGTCTATGTATATTTATGTATATGTATGTATATATGTTTCCAAAGGTATGTCGTTACTGTCTTGAATGGTCATATCCTTTACATCAATTATTTTATGATCCACTCAATGGTTTCTACAAATGGGAGA
Organism: Pinus taeda; assembly: GCA_000404065.3. Lineage (NCBI taxonomy): Eukaryota > Viridiplantae > Streptophyta > Pinopsida > Pinales > Pinaceae > Pinus > Pinus taeda. Next base: position 3,539 of record APFE031709950.1, on the reverse strand, counting down.
ATTGTGGGATGCGATGCTATATTTTGTAACCAATATATCTTCACATTTTGATACACTTCAACATCATCCTCATCTCCGAGAATTTATTTGCGTGCAGATAGATAATATATACCTGAGAAAGTTATTGACATGGATTTATCATTGCAACATGGTGTATCTATATAGATTGGGGTTGAGATTATAGAACTTTCTTCTACCCCTTCTTCAACACCTTCAACAATCTCTTTACGTGGTCTCCTCTTAAGTGGGGCCATCTCTGTTGTTGATGAGGAAACACAGAGGCACTCCAAATCTACTATACTTGACATTTCAAAGATGTTCATTATGATAAACAACATTAGAAAGTTAAAGTCAATTCAGTGCATAACACAAAGGGATAGTTATGTGTATAATTGGTCATTACATTGTTGTGTAAGGAAACCTTGCAAACTATAGGAAATGGATGTCCCACGAAGACTGTGCACTAAGGGTATAGTCTATGGTGATGTGATCGAGAGTTGTGGTGTTGGGCATGTAGATAACATCATTACATAGGGAAGAAGGTGAGTCTATAAAAGGGGGTTGTGCCATAGTAAAAAGAGAAAGGTGGACAATGACGATGCTATGATTGTAGTAGCTAGGTTTTAGGCCTATGCCATTGTGTTGGAGAGACAGGTAGCATATAGAGGGAGTTTGGGCTAATGTGCAAGGATGAATGAGCATGTTGAGGTGAAGATTGCGATGCAACCAACAATAGTAGAGATACACAAGTAGTCGTTGTGCACTAAAGTGGGGTAAATTAAGGTTGGTGTTATTTTTCTTGTTCATTTAGTTAAACCTATCTTTAGACAACGATCTCTTTAAAAGAGCATCTAGCAGTGTTACGAGGGTTGGCAAGCAGGAAGGAAAGAATAGTGATCCTAAAAGTTTCAAAAACTATGTTTATCACTGCTTTGAACTATTTTATATATGTATTTTTGAAATATTGATTTATATTTTAATATTGACCTTCATTCCATGAGTTTATGTGTTATTGATATGTAATTCTATTGTTGTGGCTGAACTTGTTTATGGTAATGGTCAGGGCCCACCACCAACCTTAGTGAAGTTGTAATCCATTTGAGTTAGAGCAGGAATAATTGTGGTGATATAACATACCTGTAGTATGATATTTGAGTGTGATTGTAGTTAATCAATTTTTATAGTTTTGAATGATTTGATTTTTAGATTTACGTTTCAAATCAATTCTTGTTTTTTAGATTTATAATTTTCTGTTGAGGCATTGAATTGATAGTCCGAAGGATGGAGCATTATCAATGAACAACTCTTGGAATTTGGCTTGTATATTTTATGGTTTGAACTGAAGTTAAATTTGGATTGAAATGGTTGGCTCAAAATTTCTAAATGGTTGAGCCTCAACATTCACTGCGGGATCAAGGATGGAGAGGAAACCCTTATGGGAAAGTTTATCAGTCCCAAATTCCAACAACCTCATATATCTAATATCAACCACAATATCCACCTTATGTGTCATAGACACCTAATGTGCCTTAGTACTAGCAAGGTTACAACCCACCCTATCCCACACAGTAGCAATCCTCATTACCATTACCACCCCTACCATCACATCCACTACCATTAACTCAAAATGTTAATCCATCTACATAGCAGATCAAACAATCATTTGACTTGAACCCTCCATGACCAACAAAACTGCCTACACAACCTATATCTAATCCTATTAATGAACCTCCTTAGCCTATGGAAAACATAGAATTACAATCTTTTCCCCCCTATGTTATTACTTACTTTCCTATAAATGAAATTCAACTTAGATCTGGGAAAGTGATTAATATGAACAAATATGCAATGGTCATACAAGGGGAGGATCCTCAAATAGAATCCGACAACAAATAGGATGAACATAAACAAATAGAAACAAAAAATAATGGTGTGACAAGAGAACCACATTAAACATTGGAACCACCTTTTCTAGAGAGACTACTTGTAAAGAAAGTTGAGGTACCTGTGGAATATGATCTTCATTCTGAATTGAGTAATTTTTGTATAAAGATCCCTTTATTACAAACCACTAAAGACATACCTATCTACACTAACATCATTAGGGCTATTTGTATTAATAAACATACGATGAAGAAGAGTAACAACCAAACCATTAAAATAGTTAGTGTTGAAAATGCATCAACAAAATCCTAAATTATTGTTTTCCTTGAATTAAATTAGGAATAAAATTGTAATTTAAATGTCACAAGACAACTTGTATTAGTTAACTAAGTTAGTTTGAATTAGTTGTCTCAATCAATTCGAGTTGAGGGTCTAACTTCAGTCATGTAGAGTGTCTCCTACATTATTGGAGCCCGATTGATTTTATTTTGAGTTGTAATTAATTAATTTAGTTGCTCTGTTAAAGTCAGTTAAACTAGTTCCAACTGATGGAGGAACTAGTAGGAGGTCAGAAGGTGGGGTGCTGCTTCATGTGGTCAACTAGATAATTGATTATTCAGTCATAAATAACTCATGCATGTCAGATATGAGAGTTACCCAGTTAATATTGGACTTCAGGGACAATGTACTATCAGTTATATAATCATCTGAATTGTAAAGGTGGTACATGAATTTAGAGGAAGGCCTATGAGGATTGCACAATTCCAATTAAGGAATTTCCCTAATTAATAGGGTCTAATTCCCAAGGAAACAACGCAAGGACATATGGACTTGGGCAAGACAAAATTTGGTTAAGTGTTTTCCTGGGCTTGTCTAGGAAGCTCTGAGATAGATAGAGATAGTGCAAAGGTTTCTTATGCTTGAGCAAAGCATTGTAATCGTCTCATACTTTCAGAATAATGAAATATACGAATAGCAAGGGTTTTTAGTTGTGGATTTCCCAAGGAAACCATTATGCAATGTGTTGATTGAATTATTTCTCTTGTATGCCTTATGATTTCACGATCATTTAATTGTTTCCGTTGATGAGTAGAGTAGATTCAAGTCTTTTGTTTTAGCATATTACATAAGCAGTTTGAATCTACAATGAATTTCTACATGGTATAAGAGCATAAATCACTCTAGAATAGGATAATAGGAGTTTGTCATTTGCAAGTGAAACCGAATTTGCATTATCACTCATAGTGAGCTGGATGTTGTTCTACAGATTTAGACTCAAATATGCCCTTGAGGGTAGTTCGAACTATATTTCTTGGAAGGATAGGATGGAGGCAGTGTTGGAAGAGGCAGTGTTGGAAGACAACGAGCTTAAGGAATTCATAAACAAAGACATTCCTAAGCCTCCAACAACTATTGCTCAAGATCTTTCAAGGTAGAGAAAACGTGTTGCAAAGGAAAATAAGGATTATCCTAGAAAGAGTTTAAGATCATATTGTCTCGAGCCCCCATGGTAAGGAGACTCCATATGCAATGTGGAAGGCCTTGATAGACCTATTTCAAAACAAAATTGACCACATGAAGTTGGCACTGAAGGAAAAGCATAGGAAAATCAAGATGGAGAAGGGCGACACAATACCAAAATAGTTGGCCAAGTT
>APFE031709949.1:0-13331 GCA_000404065.3 Pinus taeda | reverse complement strand
AGATGTTCAGTCGTTTTTCAGTCACATTGAGGAGGAAGGAAGTTGGGAGCTTGCCATCATTAATTGAATGTATTAAGAAATCATACATGCCAGAGCCTACTTTTGACGCGTTGGAAGAAACTATTGACATGCGAAGGTTTATTATGGGATCATATGGCGAGGAGAAATGCATTGAACAACTTAATGGCATTAGCTTCCAACATCAATTTCGTATCAAAAAAATTGATGGGAAAACACTAATATGGGGCAAGAAGTATTCAACTACTACAGAATGGGCACCGTTATCAGGTTTGCAATTTTTGAAGTTCATTCCAGATCATCCAATATTTGCATCGAAAATATTGTTATTAGAATCAGTTGGTGAAGTTCATAATGCACGCAAACAAAACAAAGATATAAATTATTCTGATTTCCTAGAAGAAATAAAAAAAATGTATTAGATATACATATGAGTACTTTGACATTGTTGATTCAGTTTGGTGGGAGTCATTTTTCAATAATCAAAATGATATCATTTCAACAAGAACAAATGAAGATATACCTTTGAAAAATCCATTTATTTGGCCACAAAATGTGTCAAATGCACACGAGGAAATAAAAATTATTGAACAACAACAATCTGAAGGTATCATTAATTCTTCACAGGCAGAGGAAAGAGAGATGTATATTGGTTCCAAAAGATCTCGTGCACAACGTGAAGCCATGGAAGACCTTTACAGGGGTTCAGTACAGGATATTAAGGAGGGTTGAATGATCGCAGTGCTAGCAGATGGAGATCTCAATGGCTATCCATTTTGGTTTGCTAAAGTTATAAAGGTATTTACAAAAAATGAGGATGTTACAAGTGTTGAAGTACATTGGTATGCCACAAATACACACCCATTCAATGGTGTGTATAAGCCAGATATGGTAGTTGACAAAAAAAATGGCGGAAAGAGAAAAAGAAAGGGTACGAATATAAATCATTGCCGCACAGACATATTGAAATTGGAGGATGTTGACATGTTTATGACTTCAATTTAACAAAGAGGGGAACTCTTCGCTTCAAGACGATATAGATTCTGAAAAGGTTGTTACCAGAAGGAACAATATTGAGATGGGAGTCTGCTGAAACTAGTCGTAGATCTAGAAGAATTTTGAAACCTGAAATGATTGGCATGCATGTGGACTCAGATGGGGCACTAGTTGATGAAAGAGAAGAATATGGAACATCTTCATCAGCATCCAGTGACTCATCTGAAGATGTGAATTTTGATGGCATGCAAGAAAATATGGGTGATTTTGAATAATTGTTTAAGACAGTTTATCTAAGTGATGTATGCATCGTCTCTTGAAATAAAATTTTTGATTTCCATATGGTGTTAAATGAGAAGTTATGAGACACTTTTATGTTTTTAGATCATTTTACTAGCATTTTTTTTAAAATTTTGAAGATTGACCAAAAAAAAAAAATCATTGTTATAGTATAATCACTTTTTCGTTTTCAAGTTATATTTTGCATGAAAATTTTATTTTCACTGCGATTTTTAAAACATGTTCAAAATTAGCCCTAAAAAAGAAACCATTGTCCCAGTATACACACTTTTCGTTTTTAGCACTGTTTTTGATGTTTTCTTGGCATTTTTTGGCCAGAGTTCGCGTTTTGAGTTGATAGTTCCCGTTTCAAAGTTTACATTGCTTTAACCCCAATATTGCATTTAATATCTTTAGACTGCCCTTCATTGGTTTTAAGCTTGGCAACAACTGTCTCGTAGAGGTGAATCACAACAATATTCAACTCAAGAGGAATCATTATCTCATAAAGTATTTTCCAAATCTTATCATGAGGAACAATGTCAAAGGATTTTCTAAAGTCCACAAAGCAACAAAAGAAATCAGCTTTATTATTGCGACATTCCTCGATAATGATCCTGAGAGTGACAAGATGGTCAATAGTTGAGTGGTATCTACTAAAATCAACTTACCCTTTAACTCTTTTACCATGGATTTCAATCCAATGGCTAACCTTCTCTTTCGAAATGAGACCATAAAGTTTGGCCAAGGTGTGGCTAATCATAATCGTCCTGTAGTTAGAGGGAAGAATTTTGTCCCCATTTTTAAAGAAAGACATAATAAGGATTTGCGTTCAAGGCTTAGGGAAGCCATGCTTTACAACCAAATTGAGAAGCTTGTGGAGATGAGGAATGATGATAGATCTTCCCAGCTTTAAGATCTCAGCTTGGTATCCTTTAATGCTTCTAGCTTTCATACTAGCAAGCTTATTAATCCTAGACTCAACGTCCTTAAGAGAAAATATATCTTCCTTAATAGGAGTGCTAATGATGATGCCCATGGTATCTAGGGAGTCATACAACTTCTTAAGATAGATGTACCATTTTTCTAAGGGGATCGAATGATTATATTTAGATTTACGAACAAGCACATTCTGCCAAAACTTTTTGGGCCCAACTTTAGAAAGATGAAGAAGATGCTCTTGTCTCTTATTAATATATGATCGCTTCTCTTTAATGAGGGCTTTGTATATACTAATATTTTGGAGATTTACAATTTCGTTAGGAGCACCTCAAATAGTTTTCTTGACACTTTTACAGTATTTTTCATACCAAGGGTTGGAATCTCTATTAATCTTCTTATATGAAACCTCAGTAGAGAACTTGTTAATGGTAGTGGAAAGGGTAGTAGTAAAATTATCATAAATTTGATCAATATTGTATTATAAGTCAAGGAACTTAAATCCCTTTTTAAATCCTTTAAGAAAAGGTCTATATTACTCTGATTGAAATGAGTGTGTCTTTGATTTTCACTAGTATCCTACATGTCGCTGGTATGCATAATAAGATTGAGGGTTAAAGGCAAAGGCCCGTGGTTAGAGTCAGACTCGAAATATTTAAGAAGCTCAAAGTTGATAATACGGTTAAGGAAATGGGTGTATGAAATAGTATAATCCACAACACTACTACCAAATCCATGTAAACAAGTCATCTGGCTAGAGGCAGGCAAAGCTTGAGGAGCTCGGTGCCAAATAAGTTTGTGGTTTTGTCTTCAGAGTTTCTCTTGAATCTATTAGCTAATTCATCATCTTTGTCAAGCCATAAGAGGTCAGGGTTAGAGTGGTTACTTAACATAATAACTTGGTTAGTAGCAGTTCTAGCATTACAGTCCCCAAGCAAAAGAATATTACATTCAGTCCTCACGTTGTGAATGTATTTTTCTATGGTAGTGAAAGGGAAATTCTTATCTAAATTGGTTTTCTTAGAGGAGGTAGAGTTGATAGGAGCAAAATAGCAAATTGCAAGAGAAATCCTATTGGAGGAAAAATCAAAAATCTCGATCCAAATGTACTAATTGAAGGGGTTGATAGTATGAAGTTGGATGTGAGAAGAAACAATGTTCTTAATATCACATGCTATACCACTAAGACCCCTTCGAGAGGATTTCTTGTTCCAAGCAAACCAAAGAATGAACTTGCCAAGGTGAGGAACCCTAGATTCATCATGCTCCCAAGTTTCAATTAGAAAAATAAGGTCAATATCACTCAGAATCCAACTTAGCATAGGACCTTTACGCCATGGGAAACCACGACAGTTCTAGAAGAGGATCCTGAGTGATCCTAATCCCTATTTATCACTCATACTTTGAACTCTATCTTGAATAATAGCTTTATTATTCCTAATGATAGCCCATTTCCCCTCTTTTCTTGCCTTCTTGACCTTTTAGACTTCTTTCATGAGTTCAACTTGGTCTTTTGGAATCATATCTTCATTTACAAAGATTCTGGTTCACTTTAAGCTTGGGTATTTCTCAAGTATATTTAATTTGTGGTCATTGCAACTTACCTTAATGTAGATTAGTCTATGTTTTTTCTCAAGTAACTTTCCTACCCAGATTGCTACAGTGATATAAGTTGTTTGAATTTGAGATTTTGCTTTTAATTGTTCTTTCACTATTTTTAATGTATTTTGTTCTTCTATAGAAGAAATTATAAGGTGTAAGACACTTTGTCACAATTATAAGGTGTAAGATACTTTTATGGCACTCATGGTTGAGTTTGATCGATTTGTTAATTTCCTCTTTTATGAGTTTAATATCTAATTTAATCTCTATGTTATTTAGGGTTGAGTTATTATTTAGTTGTTCTTTATATATTTATAATATATAAATATATTATAAATTTAGAAAGATGATTATAACAAATAATTAGATATAGTTCAAGATAGATATACTTTAATAATTTATGATTATTAAAAAATTAAAAATATAAATGATATAATTTTTTGACAAATTTTATTTAATTGTTAAATAATTTAATAATTTATTATTACGTTGATTTTTGGAATTTTAATTTAATTATTAATAATTATAAGGTAGATAATAGGGATTTTAACTTCCATGAAATATTTTACAATATTTTTAGTAACATACAAAAATGAAAGTTTAAGATTTATCTTCAAAGTAGTTATCATATTTTTTCTCTTTTATTTAAATTGATTAATTAAAAAAAATAGCACATGAACAAGTATCACGTGAAATAAGTTATGGTTTTTCTAGACATATGCATGAATAAACCATAATATTGACTCAATGGTATTGTAATAAAGCAGATTTACAAATATTATAAAGTGATGGGTGAATCTTCATTATTAAAATTCTTGTGACTTATTTTTACCAACTACCAACCATTTAATTTATATGGCTATTTTAATTTTTAAAATTCATTCAAAAAACAAGTTTCCAATACTAACCATTTAATTTATATAACTATTTTAATTTTTAAAATTCATTCTAAAAAAACCAAAGATATCCATTGGAAAAAAAAATTTAATTTTTTTTTAATGCGCCAATATAGAGCTCAAACCTCCCCGTCACACCTCATTGTCCAAAGCATTTTGCCAAAGATTATTGACATGAATACTATATGAAAAGCTCCATGAATCCCCAACTTGACCCTGTCCATGTCCATTTCCTATCTAATCAATGGACACCGCCACCCATTTTGGCACAAGATTATTGACATGAATACTAAATGAAAGCTCAATGGATCCCCAACTTGACCCTATCCCAGGCCTGGAATTTGACGTCCCACAGGACGTATTTTTGATTTTAGAACGTATTTGATGGCACGGAGAAAATCTTCCACGTCAGGTTAGACGCGTGGTATACTTTCCCAACTCGTCGTTTTGACGTTTAGTTTCACAAGGAAAACGTAAAAATCTATAATATTTGTAATAGGTATTAGAACTCTGAGCCTATCTCTTGAAATCTGTGACTACCGTCAGTAAGTACTAGGTTGAAGTCATGCAGGTCTATGGCTTAATTAATTCCTAGTGTGCATACCAGCTTGGAGTATACGATGCGTTCTCCAAATCAATTGTTTTTTCTTTTCGCCGTTCAGCCTTTATCCTCGATTCAACCACGTTTACTGAAATTAAGTCACTCAGGTTTCATTAGTGTAAAATTCTGCATTTCTTGTCAAGTCAAGGGTATGTTGTGAGAAATTCCTTTAATTTCGTTGTGTCGTGAGAGTTAATCTTATCTACAGTGTTCTCAAATTCAAAAAAGCTATGAATTTTTCATTAATTTCATCGCTTGGTTTGCGTTTGGGTTGCAACTTGCGAGTCGCGGCCCATACCGGTATATGTCTTCCCGTAGATGGTATTTTTGTGTTTGTTTTTGAACTTCCCCACACTATACTATACTAGTTTGTGGATGCTCCTTACTGTGTTGTTACTATTTTAGAGGAGCTGTTTCGATATAGTTACTGTTTGGACGTGACCTAGAATCTGCTACCGGTCACTATCTGCAGGTATGTCAATTACTCACTGGCTTTTTTTAATCAGTAGTGGTATGTTCGAATGTCACAGGTCCCTTGAAGGTTGTTGCTTATTTGTCTAGGAAGCAATTGTTTGGGCAGGCCGCAGAACCCTCTACGGCTTTGACAGTTAACATTGAACTCATTTGCTTTATTTCTAGGGTTTAAATCCTAGTTCAATTTTGGGGTATATATTTATTTTGCCTGTCAAATTTTGGGATAAAGGTGTGTTGTTTGCACTGAATTAATGCAATGAATAAGATTGCATTTATCCTTATCTATTTTCTTGCTCCGTTTTTAGGATGAGTCAATTTCTTACCAGAGCAATGGTTAGATTGAATATGTGCTATTTTGTCTGTCTTTTCACTCACAATATGAACCGTGAACAAATGGTTGAATGGCCAACCCATTGTCTGATGACAATGAAAATCCAATTTCTGTAAGTTGACCAGATCAGCCTTTGTCATATTAAAGATTTTTTATCGTGCCTCGTGGTCTTTTCTTGAAGGCGTTTTTACTTAAAGAGAATACTTTTAGAATGTTTTGTAAGTTTGGCGTTTACCAAATAATTAGTTGAAACGCTGTCTAAGCAATAGACAACAACCCCATCGAGTAGTCAGACATGCCTTGGCCAGAGCTTTTCTTCTGTAATTGTGGTAGGCGTTTGAATTACAAATCTGCTTGTGATTGACGTTGAATTATACAGGTCTAATGTTCATGGTCTGCACATTTTTGTGACTTGTAATTTTTTAGGTTGTTAGTGACATATTGGTTGTCTTTTTTCATTAAAATTATAGTGGCGATATTTGATTACAAAGACGTATTTAAATACAATTGTTATGAAAAAAATTCCACAATGAAAATATCCAATACGGATCCATTCAGAAGTATACACATCAGAGATTTGAAAATGTATTTGCAAGAATTTTAGTATCACGAACACGCAATGAACCATGAAAAATATTCCTTCTTCAAAGAATTTGCAACGTGGTTTATATTCATAGGTTTATCCCCTTTTTGAATCTTTTTGAGGTTTTTGGGCTGTTTCTGGCCCTTGTAGGTTGAAGATGGTAAAAAATAGGTTGACTGTGTTACGATGCTCACATGCATCCGGATATTGAGTACTTTCTATGCCATTGTTTTTCTTCCTCACTTGAAGGTTGTTATGGTCTGGTGTCTGGAGGGAATTTGCACTGTTCATAATTAATTAATCCTTTCTATATCACACAACAGTGCTTGTAGTTTAGATTTCATCGGGGCCCTGAACTCATTTATTTGATGGGGATGACGTTTAACAAATTTCAAAAAGATTCGAATCGCATTCGTCGTCACTCGTAATGATAGCGACACGCACATATACAAAAACCCGACATTTTCAAGCCACGTTGAGTGTGAGGCTAGAGATTGTTTCAATTGCGAGGGAAAGAAAGGAAATGAAATTGTTTAAATTTCTAGATTCTTTTGCTTTGGTTCATTACATTAAAAATGAAATAATTAATTATTTGTTTTTAAAAGATTCCAATTTTTGAATATTTTAATAATAGATTCATTGTCTTAACAATATATTGATTTAACTCTGTTTTAGATTCTTTTGATTCAGTCACTGACATTCAAATTGACATAATTAAATTATTTATTTGAAAAATATGTATTTTTACTAATTTAATTAAATAGGAATGGTTTTTAATTAAATTATTTATTTGAGAAATATGTATTTTTACTAATTTAATTCTACATGAATTGTTTTTAGTTTGATTTTTTAGAAAAAAAAATTGGGTTTTTTTTTCTAATTTCTCTATAATTTCATAAGAATTTATTGAAATGAGTAACCCCTAGAAATCACAAATTTGATGAGTACCTCTACACAATGGAAGTGCTCTAGAAAATTTTCAGGGTACTTAATTTATATATACAATTAAAAAAAACTAGATTTTTTTACCTATTCCCTAATCACAAAGTCCAAAAACATCCCACTAAAGACAACTTCAATTATGTATATATATATAGATGTAAAGTTAATATATTAGTAAAAAAAAATAGTTAATTTATTAATTTAAATAAATATAAATTTAAAATTATTGATTAAGACATAATTTCATTAATTTTAATTCAGATTGGGTGCAGCAAATCTGCCCTTCCACATTTTGGGGGAGAATAACTGTGCAGAATATCAATTTTGGGGGAGAATATCTATGGAGAATATCAATTAGATTAGCAACGGACAACTTCCACACAACATCCTTTGCGTGTGAACATATATCCAAACGCACATATCACAGGTTTCTTCTTAAAGTAATTTTCTTCTCTGAAGTTCTTATCCAGAAAATGTTTTAGATTTGTTCTTTTTCGGAAGAAAAAACCATAATTTCTTATATTAAGATAATATAAAGGACTGTGTTACATAGAAAGGTCCAGATAGTGCGATAAACCAAAAGAGCCAAATTAAGCCTGATGATCCAAATATAGGAGCCTAACTGCTCAATATGAAAACAGATGGATCGATCTATGCATGAAACAGATCCATAATAAAACTGGAAAAATTTAGAGAAAAATAAACATGATCTCCACAAGAAACTGTCCATAAAAACAGATAATCAAAACATCTGAAAAGACATATGAAAAAGACGCCAGGTCCGTTCAGCCCGAGAGGTCATGATTGGCCTTGATACGAAGCAAAAAAGATGACAATGGCCTCCTAGAATTCTGGAAGATTGATTCATTCCTCCATTTCCACAGGAACCAGCAGACCATAACAAACAAAGAACGCCAAGATGCGATCTGTTCACTCCACCATTTGAAACCATCCTGTACAGAGGAAAAAAAGTGGTAAGGAAAACCAAATGATATGGAGAGATCATACCATATAAGAAGAGATGAGGGGCATTGGAAAATCATATGTAAGTTTGTCTCAGCAGCATTCGGACACATTGCACAGTGACCCGGACCCTGCCACCCTTTTCTTTGAAGAACCTCCCATGTGAGATTCCTGTTCCAGAAAACTAACCACGAAAAAAGGATCATTTTTAGTGGGCAGGAGACTTTCCATAAAGGGGGAGGAAAGATCAATTCAGTGGAGGTTGATGACCCCATGGATAAAGCTGCATAAAGATCCTTTACGCAGATGGGTAAAGGAGAACGAGGAAGAGCCCATGCCAGAACATCCTTTAAACCTGTACGACGAATCGCCAATCCCTTCAATGCTTGAAGAATAGATCTCCAGAGAGGACAGATGGAAGGAGGAAAATGAAGGTTCGCTTCATCCTTCCAGACAGGGGAGGTAAAATACCAAGATTTTATCAACTTATCCCACGTGAATATGCCTTTTGAGTGGAGAAAAGAAACCAGAGAAAGAGGGATAGAAGAAACCAAACCGTTCATAATGGAGTCAATACCAATGAGGATGCTTGTACCTGAGAATATCTTCCAACGCAAATTTTCCATAAAGAAAGACTGAATTTTCCTGAAGCTTTTCCAGATGGCAAAACCCCTTTTTATCCCCAAGGATTTCCTTCTATACCAATACTCCATACTTATGCCTTTTAAGTATTTCCTGTTTATAAACATGCTCCACGGGCCCTCACCAAAGACACCTCTATGAAGAGATTTACAAAGGAGAGCTTTTCCAAAAGACCCCAGCCTCCAGCCTTTCTCGATCTAGAAATAGCATCCATCTTTACCAAATGAATCTTAGACTGATAGGATTTCCCTCCCCATAAAAAGTTTGCAGCTAAAGAGCACATTTTTTTAATAATAGAAGCAGGAAGAAGATAGAGATGGGCCCAGTAGACTGCCAGTTGAGATAAAACAGTCTGAACCAAAATAAATCTGCCTGCTAGAGAAAGGAGTCTCGATTCCCATCCGGAAATCCTTTTGTAGAAGCGGTCAACAAGCCATTGCCAGTCCCTTTTTTTGTTCCCTTTTGCCTTCAAGTTGAAACCCAGGTATTTTATGCCATTTCCGATCGAAGCCTGACTGATGCCGATCATTGCTGCAATCCATAGAACAAGCTCCATATTTGTTTCGTTATGATACAAATTAGATTTTTCCTTGTTAATGAGGATTCCAGAAGCTGACTGAAATTTCTGTAGGATGCTATTTAGACATAACCACGAAGCTTTGCAAAGCATGGCAAAAATAAGAATATCGTCGACAAAAAGAAAGTATCCTTGCATATTTTGACCGGCCTGCATTTTCGCTCTGATACTGCCTTGTTGATCTGCAAGCTGAGAGAGTTCATAACCAGAATAAAAAGCAAAGGGGAGAGAGGACAGCCCTGACGGAGTCCCCTCTCGACTGTAAAAAAAGATGACGGAATTCCATTTATAATGACAGAATAATTTACGTTTTCTATGCATGCCATTATCCACTCAATACCTTTAGTTCTTAAGCCAATTTTTGCCAGCAGGATTCTAAGAAAGCCCCAGTCAACACAATCATAGGATTTTTTCAAGTCAATCTTAAGAATAGCCGCTTTGATGTTATTTGAAAGCATAGAAAAAATGCATTCCTGTGTCATAGCGATAGCATCCCAAATATTCCGGTCTTTTAAAAATGCGTGCTAGTCCCTAGTGATGAAAAGGTTGAGAACAGGCTTCATCCTCTCCGCGATAATTTTTGATATGATTTTAAACAGAGTATTGCATAGTGCAATTGGTCTGTAGTCCTGAAAGGAATCAGATCTATGTTTTTTTGGGATAAGAGCAATAAATGTGGAAGATAAAGCGCTGTGAATATTTCCAGACATACGAGAAGCTTCCACCATTCTCAGCAAGTCCATTTTGAACATGTCATAGAAATGCAAGAAGAATTCGATAGGCCAGCCATCTGGCCCAGGAATATTGTCCTTTTTGAATGACTTTATGGTAGCAAGGAGCTCTTCTTCCGAGACCGGTTTAATAAAATTTTCATATGTAGACTCATCAAACATTTCAGGCATCAGATCCACCACCCATAACATATCATTAATGTTGCTTTGATTCCTTTTATATTGGTTTTGAAAGAACCTTGATGCTTCATCAGCAATATCATTTTGAGAATAAAAGAAGCCTCCCTTGCCATCTTCGATCTTCCATATGGAATTTTTCCTTCTTCTAGCCTTTGCGAAATTGTGAAAAAACTTCATGTTTCGATCCCCCACCTTTAGCCAACGCACTCTACTTTTTAGCCTCCAAGAGGCCTCTTCCTTGAGCAGCAGAATTTGCTTCCTTTTTTCCAGTTCCCTGATATGGTTCTTTTTCTCAAAGGACAAGAAGTCAGGGGAAGATGAAGAGATGAAGGTATCCAATTCCTTTTGGATGTTAATTAGATCCCATTTATCCTGCTTTGTTTTCTGGATCTGCCAGTCCTTTGCAATCACTCTCAGACACTGAATCTTTTCGCGGAAGGTAGTAGAAAGGGCCATGGCAGATGCTTGCAACTCCATCCATTTCCTAGAAATAGCTTCAACGAAAGAATTGTCGTCCAAGAAGATCTTGTTGAATTTGAAGGAATACTCCTTCCTGTAATCCATATCCCTCCATTCGAGAATAATAGTCCTATGATCGGAAGTAAAATCATTTGCAATAAGAGAAAACGGCATGCCCCATTTTGCAATAACGCTGGCATTAATAATAAAGTGGTCGATCCTTTTTGCAATGTAGGCTTGTCCAAACCTGCCATTATCCCACATTGGCATCATTCGGTCCGGCATGAAATCCACTAGATTCCTGCTTAAAAATTCCATTCTGAGTCTGTCAGCAAAATTATCTTTTTTCCTGCAGCTACCTCAACACTCATCAGGGCTGAGAGTCACATTTAAATCCCCCGCTATCAGCAAAGATTCTATGCCAAGAATCTCTGAAGCAAACAACCTTTCCCAAAAAGGAAGCCTGTTCCTACAAGGAGCATATACATTTAGAAAGTTAAGCATAAATACATGACCTATGATAGAGGCCGAAATTAAGATCCCAGCACAGCATTTAAAGGCCTTTGCTTTTATCCAAACAGGATCCCACAAGACAGCTAAACCTCCAGATAGACCATTCGCCTCAGTGGCAACCATAAACCACGTTGGAAACATCCTTCTGAAAAACGCAAGTGATGCCCTGCTAGAGTGCATGGTTTCCTGAATAAAAATAATTTTGGGCCGAGCCGTTGAGAAAGTTTTTTTAAGCGCTAAGAATTTAGGGGGAGCGCCCAGTCCCCTGATATTCATTGATATCAGAAAAGTCATTTTGAAGACTCACCAGCCATGCATGCTCTAAGAGGCTGTGAGTCAGCTGAGTCCAATATTGGAACTTCAATGAGGGATAAATTTGTGATACCAAAATCAGAGACAATTGATCTGCCTCTGAAATGACGACTACCCCCCTTATGTTTCTTCCTGACAGTGATATTCTTTCCGGAATTTGGGCTGATGGATGGATAGGAAGGAAAAGATGGTCTGTGAATAGTTAATGGTTTGAGCTCCAAAGGGTTTCTTTGTAAGAAGAGATCAATATCGCTGTCGGGTTTATTTTTAGGCGAGTCCGAAGGAGAATTAAAAGGGGTAGGAGAGAGCATAGGTTCCTTGCCTTTCGGAGGACCTTCAAGAAGATGGACCGGAGGTTGTACCAGAGAGGGAGAACATGAGGAGATCTGGATAGTATGGGAGCCAACCACAAAGACCTCTTGATTCATAGCAAGGGGAGAGGGGACAACATTTTCCTCAAACGGCTTTGGAATAGGAAATCCGAAAGCCGAATCATTGGGAGGGATGGATCTATCACGGGAAGAATCCATAGATTGAGGAAGGACCGAATCATGATTTTTTAATTGGCAATCTAGAATAATCACATCATCAGAAGATGGATCCAAGACAGATTTCCTACCCTTGAATAAATATTGCTTCTTTGACCTGCGATACGAAAGCAGCAGTTTTTGATGAGATGCCCCGTTCTGTGGCATAGAGAGCATCGGAAGGGGATGCCCCAAAAATCAAGCCTTTGACTGATTTTAACACCATCCCAGGATATCTCGATCTGATCTGGGTAGCCGCCTTTATAGGGTGTCTCAATTAGAATCCACACAATCCTCTTGTCCCTCTCACCCCTGCACCAAGGATCTACATAAATAAACTTCCCGATAGAGTTCCCAATCTCTGAAAGAGTTTCAGTCGACCATAGTTCCAGAGGTAAATTTAGGAGCTTTACCCAGATCATACAGTTTGACGGGGTATTCTTAAGAGGATCAAAACCCAGATACCATCTGGAAAGAGGAAAAAAACTTCTACCAAATACCCAAGGCCTATTTAGAATAATCTCCAAATCTGAAGCTTTTAGAAAATGAAAGGAGAGCTAGTCCTTCATTAGGCGCGAGATGACTGGGATATAACCAATGAGAGGATTCCATTTGTCTGCCAACCATTTCCTCATATCATCCTCCTCCATTTGCGGGAAATGCCACTTCCTGATCAAGGCCAGCTTTTGCAAACTATCAATTCGTTCAGATAGAACAGCACTGTTAACGGTAATAGCCTTTGGCGGAGGGCCAGTTTTAATAGGAT
>APFE031709941.1:0-35472 GCA_000404065.3 Pinus taeda | reverse complement strand
GGGGGTCCAAAAAGTGGTTTCCTCGTTGGGCCCCTTTGCTACATGTACCTCTCGTATCATTTCACACCCCACCCCTCACTTACCACTTACCACTCATGCCCCCCTCTAAAAACCACTCATCCTCACACTCTCTCCCGCCAAAGGCCCTAACGCCTGGGGACTAAGCACCTAGTAATATCCCCCCAGTCTTATGAGAAGAAATGTCGGAAGAAGCTAAACCAAAGGGGGCCAAGGAGCATCAAAGATCGCCATTCTGTAGCACCTTCCAGAGTAAAAGTCTCATTGGCATTAAGACCCAATAGTATGGTACTGGGCTTTGAAGGCAGATGGGTCGACAACTGTGGCATTTAATAAGGAATATGGAGCATTCAAACTCAACATGTGTTGATCTAGAAAGGCCCTCGATGACACGAAACCAGGGTCGACGCTAACAGAAGTAAATGAGGACTTGGTAGCTTGGGAAGAATTTATTATTCAGCATGGTGCCCCTATACAGAGAGAAAATGAAGTACCACCCAAGGGTCCTCTGCTTCAACACTACACCACAAAATGGATAGTGCCCACTCCCAGCTTTGAAGGATGGATGGTTCTAGCAGTAAAGGCAAAAATGACGGGAGTCAGTTGAGCAGCACAAGAGTGCATACCATGAGCAAACTACAACCTGAAGCAGTAGCGATCACAAGCATGGGCAAGAAGATATTTTTGTTAACATTTTTATCTGATTAATTGATTGATTTGTATCCTACAGTGTGTCGTCCTATAATGAGGAATTTAATGCTTTTTAATGATTTTGGGCCGCAGATCCATCCCTAGTTGAGACAGTTAGTCAACCTGACAGCTGAGACTCAGCCGAAGATATTTGATGTAATGAATGTTTAGCTCTCCCCCTCTCCAGATAAATAGGGGGAAGCAACACTTCACAAAGGTTCAGAAATTATAACGAAAACATTGCATGTTATTTTCAGACCATATGACTTTATAATATATATATTTCATAATATCAAGTAAATGGTGGTGATTCCCCCTTCAAGTATTATAGTATGTTATCTCTTTGTTAAAACCCATTTTGTTCATGCCTCTTCTCTGAATTCATGTAATCATAGCTGCTAGAAATATTTCATACTTCCTCATAGATTCATTTGTAATGAATGCATGTGCCTATATGGGTTATTGAAATTATATCTTTAAACTTGTGCAACATGAATCATAGAATTCACTCCCTATTTTATCCATTATATCTATATATAACTCAAACAAGTGTAGAAATTCTTGATGCCTCAAGCTCTATGTGATAAGTGTAGAATTCTTGAGGTGTTATGATCTATCTGATGAGTTACTTCTTCTCCTGATCCTTTCTCATAACTCTGCAAAAGCTTATTAAATTGTAAGTCCTTGAACTACACAGCCTCCATTGTTTTATGATTATATTTTTGTGATTTGTACATGTGAAGAAATACCATAAATCCATGGCTTACTCCTTAGATGAATGAACAAACCCATTTCACTTATAGATATACACTTATAAAGTATATTTGATGTCTACAATCTCTTGAGAATCTTACGAGACACACAGAACCTAGATGTGCCGAGGCACTGGTCTTGTTATCAATCTGAGGTTGTCTCTGGGAGCTACAACAACAACATATAAAACAAAATCCTATTACCTTTGTACATTAACAAAGATTAGACTAGGTTAAAAAATAAATAATTAAAACCTAATTAACATTGCTCTAAATCAACAAAACATTAACCTAAAAAATTATAAAAAAATAACTAAAAAAATAAAATAAAATGAGTAACAATAATAATTATATGTAATTCAGTATCTCTTTAAAAATAAATAAATAAATAAATTAAAATTAAAAATAGAGCATAGACAGTAATACATTCAATAAATATAATTATTACAGGAATTAATCAAAATAAGATTAAAATATTTATTAAATAATCAACTGGTCGGCTTAACATCTTAACATCCCACCTGCTCCATATTTATCACACTTTTCTCTTCTCTGTAAATCAGTCCTGATGATGAGTCTTGGTCTAGGCTCAAAACGTCGACTAATGAAAAGATGAACACTGTGGAATATTCGAATTCAGCCTCTCAGAAACCGCTCCACAGAAATCTACAAACCAATAACTAAGAAGTTGTTGAGCTCAAGCACTTGTGATGCCTATTTTTGACTTATTATGTGATGTATTTGACATTTCTGCAATGATAATGAGAAGTATCTTATTGATCCATGACTGAGTTAGTTTAGAGGGCTGAGGCTCTTGGGTTTGGGCCCAATCCCAGTAGCTTAGGTCCCTCTTATATATTGATATTCATTTTAACTATGAATGTTTGTTAGTTGTTGCATATTAGTAAAATATAATTCCATAAAATCATGTGATTGTTGCCTCTATCTCATCTCTATAGTTTAGAAGTTGATTCACTGCATAGATCAAAGTTTTTTGCATGAGTTTGGTAGTTTCTAAATTCAACTCATCTTTTCCACCGTTGGTTATGATACTTTGTGAATGATAAGAAGAGTAGGTGCATGTGATGTTGGAGGATTGTTAGACCTACAGACTAGGGACCTCTTCACCATCTCTATCCATGACTTATCCACTCCCTTTTGATGAATCTCAACCACAGTTCATGAGCTCTACCTTTTGGGTAACCATGAGCATCCCTCTTAGTCCAAAACTAGAATTCTTGAAGCGTTGAGCTTGGCAAGGGGTGTTTGTCACCTTCCATCCATCTACCACAACCTTCATCCATATTTTTTTCCCTTTATCTCATTGTTCTTACCTTCCAAACCCTCTTGGCAGCATTCCTATAGCATTACAGGTCTTCTTGTAGATATGCAAGGATTCCATAGTAGCTTCTTGTAGCATGCCTATAGTGTCCTCTTTTGCCCTTGTTTTGACCTATAATGCAAGTTTGACTTATTTTAGGAGTAGTTTGACCCCCCATCTTGGACTTCATGATCCAAGGTAGCACCTATGTCATTCTAGCGATATTTTTTCCTTCATTTCAAGAGAGAATAACATTAGTTTCTTTATCTCAGATTTCACAAAGTAGAACATTACTTTATATGCAAGTTTGAATTAGATAGATGATGCATGAAATCTTGAGTTAAGAATTGGTAGATTAATTTCTTTCTTACAAGTGAATTTGATAGCTAGAGGGTTGATTACAATTAGTGTAGTTTCCTTTCTGCAAGTAACAAAGCTTTCATGTTCTTTCATGAATTGATCCATTAGAATTTCCATGTTGGTAGTATCTACAAGTGAGATTTGAAAATCATTTACTTATTCTACATTAGAGTTAGCTTTTGAATTTCACTTTTAGTAGTTAATTCCCCCCTAATATAGTATAAGAATGGTTTTGGAGCCCTAATGATCAAATGACCTAATTGAGGGTGGCATGAGTAGATAAATAGAATTGAGGAGCCCCTGGGAGTTACAACACTCTTGGTGCAATACCAACGCTCACCACCAAGGTCAACTAGGGACTGTCACCGGGTACAAGGCATGAAAATATGTGTTGGAACCAATTTCCTAAAAAACATTGTACACTTTCCAAAAGAATGTAAAGGTGGTTTGGGATATACATACATGGAGATGTGTGCCCCATGAAAACAGTGACATACATGATGATGGAGGTAAAATGTACTTTTGGAGGGAGGGGCCCCATTGGTTGGTCTCAATGTTAGGTTGATGAGGTGGATGAAGTGACACAAAAAAATTATGCTGGATAGAGGAACGATCAGCCCAATGTAGAATGCCAAAGGGCATTTGTCATTATCTGTCGCAAACAAGAAAGGTTGCCCAGGAGTAGGGTTGGTTAGCAGTAAGTGAAGAAAATGTGTATGAGGCTGATCTTCAAGATATGAAAGTGACATGGCTCCTAGGCCGGAGTATATGGTCATGGATTCCAAATAAGGTGTGGGGGTCTATAACATGAGGTAGTCCATGAGTGGGGAGGCTTTATTGATCATCATGGAATTTTACCATGTGCAAGTGGAGGTGGTGGTAAATGTGGTTGAGATGATGGAACCTATGGTGCATTTCATAGAAATGATATCAGGATATGCAAATCTTGGTAGGAAGCCTATCGTGCTGAGTGATGAATGATACCTGCCCTGTCAACAACTACCAGGGTGCTGATTCTGGTGGGAAGTTGTGTTAATTTCTGCAACTGTGGTTAAATTCTGCCTTTGACAGCTCAAATGACTGAGGTTATGATTGCATTATATTCTTCTTTTCGAGAGGACCAAAATTGGCCTAAATATCACCTTATTTGGACAAGCAAAAGTTGATTTTTGAATTTATTTATTCACTCATGTATATTGGGTTAGGTCGGCCCTAAGCACATGTTGAATTGGACAAGTCATCCTCAACCCCAAGTGGAACCTTATGAAATCATATAAATAGAATATACCTCAATCTCATTTGGACACATTGATGAAGCCATATTCTCTTCTCTTATTGTCTCGGTTCGCATAGGTCTGTCAGAGGAAAGTTCATGCAAGGGTCCGAAATCTCAGGGATTAAGCTCACACTAATCTAGGTTTCTTTTATTCCTTGACGCTGGCATGGAAATGGTAATTTTAGCCCTTGGACGCTGGTACACAGTGGTCAAGACAGGGTCTAGAGAGCCCTAGACGTTGGCACAAAATCCTATGGGAGTGTCCAGGGTTTCAAAGGTTGATCTGGAGGTGTCGATCCCCTGATGCTGACATAGAGTGGTCTTGAGAACATCTAGGTTCTCCCAAACACACACACAGTATCTGGAAGAGAGTGTCTGAGGGTTTGGAGTAGATTTGATGAGTTGGTTCATGGATGCATGCACAGAATGGTCCAGGGAGCTTTCGGGTTACCTTAGACGTTGGCATGCAGTTCATAGAGAGCGTCCAGGATTGTTATAGACTCTTGCACAACTCCTCCTCCCTGCATTCAAGACTTAAATGTGAGATTTTAGTATTCTGAATATTCCACTCAGTTACAACAATGTTTAGAATTATCCAACAATTGACTACAATAAGTGACAACACATTACATCCATTAGAATAAGGGTTTTGATTATAAGCATGATTAGATATGTTCCATGGATATCATAGTTGTTTTGTTGCATAGATAAATTTGTGGATCATTGTACTCTATTTTTCTGAATCATTTGATGACGATCTAAGAAAAAGAAGATTTGCAAGGGTTTTCCCCGTAGTGGGTTTTTACCTGGTCTCAGACCAACCCTAGTGTCTCTATGTGTGCATGCTTTTCTTATATTGTTCCTTTATGTTTCGTTGCATTGATGATGATGATATTTTTCTTTCTATATAATTGCATATGTTAATAAATAATGGTGTAGATCTTAATAATGTAATGATGATATGGGGTGAACGTAATGTATTAATGAATAAATGTAATTATCAAAGAAAAGAACATGTAGCCCTATGAAAAATTAACATGGTATCTTGGTTGGGCTGAAGCCATGGAAATCACCTCGATGATGACATCTTTGATGGAAGCAAGGAGTGGATGGTGGAGACCTAAAATAATTCTAGGGTTTGAATAAAACCCTAGCCAACTTGATTATTAGGGCTTGATGGATTCTATGAGGTTAGGGTTGGTGAGAAAACCCTAGTTTATGGAAACAATATGATATATGGAACCTAGTTCAACAATGTGAAGATGCTCAAGCACTCGACAAAGATTTGATGGAGCCTTATATGGGATAATCCCAAGAAGGCTTGGTTTGATCACTAAAGGAAACATTGGTATATGGACCATGGACATTAATTGCTCTTGAAGATAGGTTCAAGAGGGAGAGGATCACCTCTCATTGAAGATAAGTATTTCTTGACTGATGATGCCTCTTACTTTTGTTTAGACTTATGCATATGATTATTATTATACTTCCTTCATATGTATTTGAGTACATGGATGTTTCTAACCTCCTTGATGAGATAGATCCTTCTTGAGGATCATTTGAAATGCAAGAAGGATAGCTAGAGGTGGAAAAGGTTAAACAACACTATATGAAAAAATTACAAAGTGCTTCAAGCAACATATGTCTAATGAAAAGGTGCATAGGTAATTGAATACTATAAGGTATGCATGGTATCTTTTATTTCAGCTGTAACATTGGATGGCTTGGTAAGCCCTAAGGTATGATGAGAATGTCTCTTTCTTTGATGAATCATACATCTATATGAAATTGACTATGTTCTATGTTTCATATGATGAAATGATGCACCTGGTGTTGAACATTTTGATCTTGCTAAATTCTATGAGGTTATCTAATGTTGATACATTGATACACTTGATGTTTTGCTAACATCCATCCATTGGACATCGTGATCCTATAAGGAAGGCTAGCACCTTGACTCTAGTAAATGATACTCTTGATACTTGTCATAATGGATTTCACACAGAAGGATAGATTTTTAAGTCCTATACATGAGTCTACAAATAATGCTTGTGATAAGCATGTTGAAAGCATATGGAAAGAGAGATTGGCACTCTTTTTGTTTTGGTGAAGTTTTATTGAATGATGTAACTTTATCTCATTGATCATGATAATAATGGTAGCCTTGATGTTATAGGTATAACAATGAGATTGATATTCTAGATCTCTTGCTACCTGTGGTCATGTCTTGATGACATATTGTTAAACTAAATATCTTAACTTGATGGAAAGTGTTATTGTGTTCATAATCTCTGAGATATGATGTTGCATCTATTTTCTACTTTGAGGCTAACTTTGATGAAATATTGATGTCATGATGTTGAGCCATTATAGATATATGTTTATGATCTAACAAATCTATTGTTGCTTGACTCTATTAGAGACATGTTGATGACATATATTCCCAGCTAGAGGGAGAATCTCTTCTCAAGATTCTTACCCTTATTACTATTTGAATTTTGTATTGTTGAAGTATGATTTATGTACATATGACATTATTTATCTGCAACAAAGTCTTAGATCTGAAGCTCGTATAGAAATTAAGGGCTTTTCTCCAAACGTAGGCACTAAACTAGGAAATATCATCCCTGGACACACACATGCTAAGGCCAAGGTAGTGTCTAGGCAATTAAAGATGCTCCCATGCTAACCTGAAGGGAGCATCTAGGGGTTTGACTATAGTAGACTATGATCTAAATCTTTCTGAATCTATCTAAACTCTGAACCAAGGTGTCTCTGATATATTCTGCCACTGTAATCTGATTTCTGAAGTTGTTGGGTTAAATTTTTTATCACATAAAAATGAAGTATTGTTCATGAAATCGGATGGTCACCTGAAAGATTTCAATTCCACAGATGTGTTGCAGATAACAAGATCTGGAAGCATGAAAATCTTGAATGTTTTCCATTACATGAACATGCAGACTGAACTTGTGTTTGTAGGTGACTAGGACATACATATAGATATGTCACTATGTTTACGCTACAAGAGTTTGGCATGATTTGGCTGATTGATATAGATGAACATTGTGTTGTCATGATGCTTGACAATAACTTTGAATTGATGATTAAGCTATGTTTTGACTATAGATCTCGCTACGATAACGAATTTAGACTTGACCTGATGTCTAATGATATGATTTGATGATTGTTGATTTTCCTTGATGTTTATGTTATGTGGGCATAATGACTTATATGAGTATTTGGAAAAATGATTTTATATTGGCCTCCTCATTTCTAGCACAATGGTTGAGGTAATGATAGTTGTGATTCAGCATGAAAATGAAACTTGCGTGAATCATCCTTGGTGTATGAATTTGCACCTAGTGACATAAACAACTAGTATTATGATTATGAGAATGAATTGATAAAGTTTAGATTGATAATATGTGGTTGATGACAAATTGTTGGCCTAATAATAAATGAAGTCACGACTTGATATGAGCTCTCCCTGGCACCCAGTTGAAATTATTGATAATGTGATAATAATGACTTTGATAATGGTTGTGATCTAGCTTCTAAACTTTGATAAGATGACTTTGTTTATGTGATGATGCAACATTGATGTATGTAAGGGTGATTATGTTTCTTAGCAAGACATTATTTTTAGATCATTGCATGAAGCAAGCTCCAAGATCCAGATATGTGTATATTTGACAGTTATATGATGAAGTTGGGATGATGAATTCCAAGGTGTGGCATTGATTTTGATTATGGTTTTGGTTTATATCCTGATGGTCTACTCTTGACAGGTGATGAGACTCTGATGATATAAATTAAGGGAGATAGCTTCTGAAGCTTGAAATGATGTATCATGGCATGATGAATTGATTTCTGGAATTTGGAAAATAAATTCTATATTGCAAAACTATTGGAAAATGTTTTTGAATAATGAAAATGCAAATCCTTGGATACTCCGATTTGAAGTTCAAAGATGTTGTTGAACTTGACATGGCACCCAACTCTTGATTGCAGCATTGATGTTTTGTTTTGAACATCCATCTGTATATATATTATGTGCATAGAACCTAAATAAATTCATGAGTGAGCCGCTTCATTCACTTTCAGTTGCCACTAAGCATCCTTTGAAATATATACATGAGGTATTCTACTTTTTGGGTTAGGTTGAGATATTTCTCCTATGGTATGTGATTGTATGGATGTATTGCTGACATTTGAGATTATCACTGATAAATATAAATTTTTTTTTTATTTTTTTCTCTTTTCAATCATGTAATAAGATTTCAATTTACATGTCCATTATTCACCAAAAAAATAATGCAAAAACAAAATTTCATATATTATAAAAATAAAAAATTTATTCACCCAATATTTTACATTATCAAATAAATAAATATTTAATAATCAAAACATAACTAGTGCAAAATTGTGAGATTTGGGGTTGTAGCATCTCTAGAGAATCCTCGAGAAAGATTGATCAAATAAGCGTTTTATAATGTATAACCTCAAAATTAAAAGCAACACACCCTATCCTATTCTCCTTATAGAAGTGGGTCTTTCCCCTATCGAGAGCCTAGCTATGACTAGGCTTCTATTGTACAAGCACAAACTCAATAACATAGGAGACCATAGACTTCTTAAGCTAGCTTTAAATTCCAGCCAAAACCACCTAAGGCTCAAATGAGGTTGGTAAAGAACACCAGGGCCTGGTTAAACCATTGGGAGATCAACCAGAATGTTGCATTGCAAAACATTAATAATATTAAAAATATTGTTACTTCTAAGTTCAAAGAAAAAATGTGGTGTGAGAAAGATTTAGTAGCTAAAAGAAAATTAAGATATTATAAGGAGGTCATCAACCCCACCCTAGAAGATCAAAAGTATCTCTCTATTTCAACTAGCTCAAAGAAGAAAATTAATATAGCCAAGATTAGAACGAACTCTCATGAGCTCCATAGTGATGTTAGTTCAGAGCATACATAACACACAACGGATTTATACTCAAAGACTTAGACGACAATAGCAGAGAATAATTCACAGAGACAGACAAATGAAGAAACAACAAGATTATTTAGTCAGAAACAGTAGAATAGATAAAACAATCACTGGAGAACAGAAATCACTTTGCATTACATAACAGGCTTGGGTTGTGGCTTGCCTTCCTTGGCCAGAAAAATTACAAATTTATAGAGGCAAAAGAAAGATCTAGAATCCTGTGTGTGATTCAAATGGAGATCTGGAATGATCTAGAAACCACTGGCGGTTTAGGAGGATCTAGAATCCTAGAGATCTAGAAAAATATAATCTAAAAGGATCTAGAATAATGCGTGAATTTGGCTTCACATTTAACATTCTCCCACTTGAAGCCAAATAAGAGTGATCAAGTCACACTGAGTCCTACCATGCCTCTACATAACTCATGTTTATTTCGTGGTAGAATCTTAGTGAGCATATCAGCAGGGTTCCTATCTGTATGGATCTTTTCCAAGGATAACTGTTCTTTCTCGAACACATGCCGGATCCAATGGTACCTTAAGTCAATGTGCTTGGTTTTTGAATGAAATGCTAGGTTTTTCGCAAAGTGAATGGCACTCAAACTATCACAATATAACACATACTTGTTCTGTTTTATTCGTATCTCTCCTAGGAATCACTGCATCCACAACATCTCTTTACAAGCTTCTGTTGCAGCTATGTACTCTGCTTCTGTTGTAGATAGGGCTACTATTCTTTGTAGCTTTGACACCCAAGATACTGCTACACCAGCAAATGTATACAAATAACCTGTAGTGGACTTTCTGGTATCCATATCTCCAGCCATATCTGCATCTGTAAATCCTTCAAGCATAGTCTCATCATGACCAAAACATAAACAATAATGACTAGTACCCTTGAGATACCTCAAAATCCATTTTACTGCTTGCCAATGTTGTTTTCCTGGATTGGAAAGGAACCTACTCACTACTCCCACTGAATATGCAATGTCTAGTTGTGTTCATACCATGGCATACATCAAGCTGCCAACTGCTGAAGCATAAGGAATCTTGCCCATCTCGTCTTTCTCCTTCTCATCACTAGGACATAATTCAGTACTCAGCTTGAAGTGGGCTACAAGGGGTGTACCAACTGGCTTGGCATCCTTCATATTAAACTTGTCAAGCACCTTCTTGATATATTTTTCTTGTGACGGCCACAACCTTTTGTTTTTCTTGTCACGCATAATTTGCATGCCCAATATCTGTTGTGCTGGTCCCAAATCCGTCATTGCAAATTTGCTACCCAATTCTTTCTTCAACCTATTGATCTTATTCTTATCATGCCCAACAATCAACATGTCATCCACATATAATAATAATATGATATACTTTCCTTGATCATACCTCTTGATATAGACACAATGGTTAGCTTCTAACCTCTGAAAACCATGTTCCAACATGAATGAATCAAATTTCTTGTACCATTGTCGAGGTGTCTATTTCAACCCATAGAGACTCTTCTTCAACTTACAAAGAAGGCCTTCTGCCTTTTTCTATGAAGCCTTTTGGATGCTCCATAGAAATTTCTTCCTCCAATTCACCATGAAGGAAAGCAGTTTTTATATCTAATTGTTCACATTCTAGGTCTAAAATAGCAACTAGACTAAGAATGACTCTAATGGATGACATTTTAACAACAGGTGAGAAAATTTCAGTGGAGTCAATACCTTCTTTTTGGGAAAAACCTTCCTTCATGCTTAATCATGTACACCCATTTGTTTTGTAGAGCCTTTCTACCTTTTGGGAGGTTTACCAACTCCCAAGTTTTATTTTCCTACAAAGAGTTCATTTCTTTCCATTGCTTTCTTCCATTATTTACTGTGCTCGAATTTCTTCCAGAATCAACATTCTTTCTTCATGTGCCTGGGTTTTCCACAATGAAAGTAGATGATCCTTCCTCTCCTTGATTTTGATTGGCCTCTCGATCTTGATCGCCCTTGTCGGCCTCGATCCATTCTCCTACCACAATCAGCTAGAGCTAGAGCCTCTCCTCCTTGGTTTTCCGCAATTGACTTGTGTTGCAGCTCCTCATTCATTAAACTATTGCTAACATCATCAAACTTCAGGGTCCCTGTAGTTGTTGAAGTGCTCATAGCTACAACTCAATTTTCCCGGCTGTCTGGCATAGAACACATTAGCAAAATAACTCTAATTTCATCATCTAAAATGATTTTAACAGAGGCAAGTTGATTAGTAATAATATTAAATACATTCAAGTGCTCAGCAACTAAAGCACCCTCTTTCATTTTGAGATTATAAGCTTCTTTATCAAGAACACTTTGTTTGATGTTGTGTTCTTCTCATATAGATTATGGAGCTTCTTCCATAATCCTTCAACCGTATTTTCTCCAGACACATTGAAATAAACATTATTTGCTAAATATTGGTGGATTGTTGCAATCACCTTTCTATCTAGCTTATTCCATTCTTCATTTGTCATCGATGAGGGTTTCTTTGTTGTGCCCTCAATCGGCAAGTACTAATCCTTTAAAATCATTGTATCCTCCATCTGTGATTTCCATAGGGCAAAATTATCCCCGCTCAACTTCTCCATATCTGTAAGTGTTGTCTCCATTTTGAATCAAATTCACACCCCAAAACACAAAAAACTCCACTTAAAAATAAAACTTTAATTACTACTCTTTAAAATTTAGTGATAATGACCTTCTTCCTTTCAAAATACCCTTTTCAAAATTCTTGCTCCTTTTTAAAATATACTTTTCAAAATTCCAACATATAATTATATACAGCTTGAGTGGGCCTAATGGTTAAGAGCATGTGTTTCCTCCTAAGAGGTCACAGGTTCAAAACCAGAGGGGGGTAGAGTATGTATGCCTTCGTAGACTTAGCAGTCAAATCGCTGCGCGGAGGCCCACAAACAAGGGGGTCTCATACACCAATTTGGTGTCTGGCTTGGCTGTGACCTTAAAAATGGGAGGTGGGTCCCTTGTCCCACAAACAAGGGGGTCTCATACACCAATTTGGTGTTTGGCTTGGAAATGGGAGGTGGGTCCCTTGTCCCACAAACAAGGGGGTCTCATACACCAATTTGGTGTCTGGCTTGGCTGTGTGACATATATGTACAAGATTGAGACCTTAAAAATGGGAGGTGGGTCCCTTGTCCCACAAACAAGGGGGTCTCATACACCAATTTGATGTCTGGCTTGGAAATGGGAGGTGGGTCCCTTGTCCCACAAACAAGGGGGTCTCATACACCAATTTGGTGTCTGGCTTGGCTGTGTGACGTATATGTACAAGATTGATGTAAAAAAAACTTATGAACACCACTTTTCAACTCCGATCTCCAAAGATCTCTACGTTTCAAACTCCAGCAACACATTTCAACATAGATCCATGACCTTATTTTTCTTGCAGCAACCGTCTTTTAGTTCCAACCTTCCTCAACTATTTCCTAGAACTAGCGTATTATGGCCGTTTTCTATCATAACTGCATTGATCTGTCGTAGGAATTAAATTTTCGTCGAAGAAAATCATCAAATCGAAAGAAACCAACGTATCAAATAGTTAATTGACACTATCGTATTATGGCCGCCTTTTATTATAAATGCTTTGATCTGCTATAGAA
This sequence comes from Pinus taeda, assembly GCA_000404065.3. Taxonomy (NCBI): domain Eukaryota; kingdom Viridiplantae; phylum Streptophyta; class Pinopsida; order Pinales; family Pinaceae; genus Pinus; species Pinus taeda. The sequence goes on along the minus strand of APFE031709941.1, from coordinate 22,433 downwards.
ATTAATCTGTAATAGTATGACAGGTCGATCTCGCTTTTCTCTCATCGTTGGTTTGATTTATTATAAAAATTATATCCTTTGTTCTTTTATTAAATAAATGGAGTTGTCTATAATGCGACTTTTTGGAGATTCCGGTGACGGAATCCGGCGGAAGAAATGAGGTTAAATCTTGATTTTTAAGCAGTTAGAATGGTTTTTTAACTGCATATTTGGATTCAGCGCCCTGAAAAACCCCTGGGAGCCATTGATTGTGCAGAAACTAGCTATCAAACTTCGGATTCCAATAAATTGCTGCCGGATTTTGACCGGAGAAATCTGCCAAAAAAAGCTTTCAAAAAGTCGCGTTGTAGACTACTGCTAAATAAATCTGTAATAGTATGATAGATCTCTGAATCATAGTCTCAGTGTAAAGTGCACTGAAAATTTTAGTTTTTTTCCTTGGCCTGATTCCTGCCTGAAAAGGCAACTCTGGTTCTCGAAAACTAAAGCAAATTTGTAACGTATCAAACCCTCTCATCTGAAAGAGGATTCATTTATCCTAGCCCCATTCTGTACGTGACTTCAAAACAAAAAAAATGATATGCCCCATGTCTCGATATCCTCAACCCACAATTTACTCCGAGAATATTTGACTGCAAAGAGGTTTCTCGAATTTTGAGGCGAGGCCACGGGGGAGTTTGACTGACACAAGTGCTGCAGATGTCATCAGCATGGCATGAAAGAATGTGCGCATGAAGATCTGGAAAAGACCATTGAAGTGATGGGACAGGTGGAATTTTGACTGATAAATTGTCCGTGACAGAGTGAATTGTATGTCAAATGCAGTTAAAAAAAGTTTCTACTGGTTTAACATTTTTAGTGGAGTTACCATGCAAAAATAAAAGACACAAACATCTATCTAATCAATAATTTGAATTCCAGACAAAAAAAACATTTAACAATTATTATAAAATATTTTCAAAACAAATAAATAATTAAAAAGCCCATGTATAGAATTTGACTCAGTAATTTGCTCGTCAAATATAAATAAAATTTTTACGAATGGTTGAAACTGTGACGATGATTAAGAACGAATTTAGGGAAAGTCTATTTTAGAATGAATGGTTGAAACTGTGACGATGATCAAGAACGAATTTAGGGAAAGTCTATTTTAGAATTCCAACCCTGAAACCATGTGACATACGACGGGATTTTACTGGTGCAGCGCCTCCGCAAGCGTATCCGCGTGCCTTGGCCCGACAAAATCCATGTACGGAATGATTTGACAGGTCTTCCAATGAATGGATTTGACGGCCTGATTTCCCCTGACGTAGTCAGTCAGCATCCTACGCCCAGAATTAATGCCGTGGAGCAGACGTAATCAAGCGCCTCTGTAATTGGAAACTCGTACTGGTGTACGTTTTTGGTCAAACTGAAAATATCTATAACAGTTTACACATAATATCTCTCGTCGCTCGACATCAATCCCACTTACTTAATTTGCAGCTTTGTTATCTGTGCTCATGGCTGGCATGACATCGCAGCGCATATATACCTATACAGGTTAATGCCACGGGGCACTGTACTACAAGGAAATGAGCAATAATGGTTATGCATCAGTAACAATGAAATGTTCAATAATGCTAATGTATCAGACATCTCAGGTAGAGGTTGCAATGAAATTATGTTGAAGTCTGGTGCATTCAGACATCTCAGCTAAAAATTGCAATTATATTGTATTGAAGTGTATTACGTGGTGGGATGAGCTTGTGTTGTTACATCAACAATAGGGTGGAGTTTGCACTTATATCAGTATTTATGGGTCAGAGTAAGGAGTGTTGATGGATTTGACAGAGATTGCTTATATCAAAATAAAGGCTGTCACATAATGAGATGAAGTTGTGTGGTTATATTTAATGTTTTGCATTTATATCCAAATAAAGATGTTATGTGGTTGGATAAGGCTGAGATGAAGTTGTGTTATTATATTTAATGTTTTGCATTTATATCAAAATAAAGATGTTATGTGGTTGGATAAGGTTGCACTCTGTATTTCACAGTGTAATAGATTTTTAATTTGGAAGAAGTACAAGTTTTTTATTTTTACTGATTGAAAAAATTATGATACCTTAGTTATCAAATCAGTAGTAGAGAGTTATTATTGACTAATATACCCAAATGCAAGTTGACAAAAGAGTGCAAATCTATGTAACATAGTCATATAATTTTAATAATTTATATTTATTGAAATTTTATATATTATGATATTTATCATTGAATTAATATTAAATAAAATATTATAAAGAGAAAAAAAAAGTTCTTAGTGGTCATTGTAGTTTAACTTATGTGAATAACATATTGGAAATGATTTATTGATTGTTGTCATATGTTTGTCCTTTGCCTGTGCTGAGTTTGGATTGTTGTGAGAACGTTGATTTCTCCTACAAGCATTTGCAACAAAATAGAGTACTCATAGCCAAAACCAAATTGGGAAAGATCAATTCTGGAGTGTGACCATAAAGAAGAAATGATTGTGGCAAGCTAAACAGCGACAATGTTGGCTACTCTTAGCCTTCTTGATCCCTTACCTAAACACCATCAACAATGCACTGGTCACCAACATCAAAGGGATGCATAAGGAACACAAAAACACAATTGCTTCAAAGGTTGTGCTAATACCAACTAAGATGATATTCTCACCAATCCTACATTCAATCAATGACTTTGATAGTTGTACACATCTTACAATATATATACAGAATATCTATCAATGAATGGTGGTAAACTATGATACAACTTTTTGTCCTACAACAATGAATTTGTACTCTTTGCGAAATTTTAATTTTCAGCTTTCCCTTCCCAAAATGATAGCCGATGAAATATTTTATTTCTACAACATATTTCTCTCCAAAGATATATCCACCCTCTACATTTACATCTTGCTGTTAAAAAAAAAAAATGAAACATTCCATGTCCTTTTTAAAGATACATCAATAATATAATGCTTTCGTCCTACAAAATTGGTAGACTCCACAACAGAATGGGAAGGGTGACAATAGGGAAAAGAACTGGATTACTTTGTGAATGAAGGTGGGGTGCAAAACAATTTAAATTACTATTTTTCCGAGTCAAAGGAAATGTCACATTGCCAAGGATAGTACCATTGACAAAAGAAGTCTCACTTGCATTAACACTACAATAAATAACTCAAAAAACTATAAACTTATAGATGACAACAATTTAAGAATAAATATCCTTGATTTAAATGTAGAACTACGAATCCCACATTTTTTCTATTTTGAGCTCATAGCTGGAGTTTGAACACAACTTTATGGCTTATTAAACACTAGAGTAGTCGATTTAAAGCAAAAGTTATTTTTGAGACAGTTTTGGGACACCATTTTGCGGCAAGTATGAATCTAGAAACTTTGGCAAAATCTACAAAGTGGTGAGGAGGTAAATTTGGGAGAGAGATCGTACTTTGAAATTATGTGGCCATAAGGTTGTGCAAAAAGATAAAAGAATGCATGGATACCTTCTTAAAATTGTTACCCTAGGCCTTTTTGCTTGTTTTAAATTTTTGATCAATTCTATATTCCTATAGTTAACTTTCCTTTTACATCTCTTATTGAATTTTTCTCATCCGTTTTCCCAAAATTTGTTACGTGGTTTCCTTTGTTTATCATTTTTTAATCTGTGCAATGAAATTTCTCAACTTGTCCCATCTTCCTTTCATTTCAATTATTCCGTTTTGCCTTCAACTTGAGCTCCATTCCTAAACGTTTTTTTTGTTGGAGTAATTACCCTTAGTACTTATTGTGTTTCTTTCGACTTCAACACTGATCCTTGCCGTGGTTCACTCTTTAAGCTGTTATACCATTGGGCAGCTAGAATATCATAAATATGAAATCAATATCCAATGTTCAACTATGTAATGTCTAATTTTTGTCCAAATAGGTTTTAGAGTGTATGGGTATAATGGGATTCCTACCACCTTTTAAAAATTGCATTATATCAGTTTATAGAGTTTTTTGGAAAGGCAACATAGAAAGCTATGTAATTTTCCATGCCATCACTTTTAATTTGTAACTTTTCCTTTCCCTCTTGGAAGGCAAGGAGCAATACTTTGAACCAAACTCTATTTTTTTTTGTTAAATGAAGTATGGATATTGAAAAAAACTAATATCAATAAAAATAATAACAAAACAACAATAATAATTCTACAAAGAACAGTGGATAAAAAAGATGTTTCAATCGATTTGTCAATAGTATATTAAATGATACTAATAAAAAAAATTCACATCAACTACTTGTAACAACATTTAAATGCTTGCAAAAATCCTCATCACACATTGGTAAGTCTTCTGAGAAGGTGTGGATACTAGCTCAAACCACAAAGACAAGGAAATATAGGCTTTGCACAAAGCCTACAAAACTACCTACAAAATCCTTGTAATAACATACTTTCAAAACAAAACTCCTATTCTAATTCTTAAATTTTATTTTATTTTAAATAGAAAAGATACCAATTTTATTTCAAACTATTTGTAAGATTACATGCACATAAAGACATTACCAATTCAAGTTGTTCTAGAGTTACATGCACATAAAGCTTGCACTACCAAGGCATTATTGTTTAGTGTGAGGACAAAGAAGAAGTTGGAAAATCCTAGAACTGGGATCAAACTTAGAAAATTCAGTGCACTGGGTAAGACTGATATGGATGAAGAGGATACTCCCATATTTTGCTAAAAATCTTTTGACAATGATGACAACGGGATTGATTCTGATGATGCTAGTGAAGAAAATGAAGATGGACAATATAAAGGGGACATGAAAGTTGAAACCCCACAAAAACATATTGATAGATGAATCCTCAAATGCAACTTTTGTCTTAGGCACACAATCTATTTTCTTTTCAGTGCAACATTTTTCTATGTTTTTTTCAAACTCTTTACGCTGTTTTGGTTTAATTCAACATGTTCCAAGTGAGGCTTTTGCCTCTACTCTGAGAAATGCAAAAGAATTCCAAGTGATGCAAGAGCATCCAGCTAGGGTACCATGACCGAGTGTTGGTCTCTGCCAAGGTGGAAGGTTTTAACAATGATTGGTTTCTTTATGTTTAAAAAGTCAAAGTAAAAGGTAGAAATTTGTTTTTTTTTTTTTTTTTTAAATTTGAATTTCAGTTAGGGTCACTATCTTGTCTGTCTTTAATAAACAATAGTTATATAATTGTTTCTTTCATTTTAGAAAAAAACGACAAACATGTCAAGTATGAAATCTTGTAATGCAAATAGAACCGAATGCATAAGCAGTTGCATAACTAATAGAATAGAAACTGAAAGTAACTACACACAGTTCAGGCAACTGTAAACAAATAGTATAAAGGGAATATTGTAATTCATTCAAAAGGTTCAGCATACAAGTATCCATAATAAAAAGAGCAGGCAATTTTATTCATTCGAATCCATCTATAACAACCATCTGAATATTTCTTTATTATTTCCTAATCATTGAGCAATGAATAGTCGATATGGTGCATGCATACTTTCTCTTTCATTTTCTTTTCTAAAGGAACAGAACTCAAATAACAAGGACTGAACACGAATTCCCAGAACAAGGGTTGGTAACCCATTAAGATATACCACAACTAAAATAGACAAGAACAATTGCAAGCAGTTCGGATGAAATGGGCCGATGCACATAGCAATAAAAGACAAAGAATAATTTCATCCATACATCTGAACAAACACTGGTATGTCTATCTATGTTTTCTAGTCGTTGAAGAAACCATGAGTAACAACCACATTACAGGCGTAGTTCTATCGTTTTCCTCTTTAAAATTATTAAAAGCAGTCAAGGAAACTGCAAAAGAATTCCAAGCACAGTTCGAGGGAGTCCAAACTAGAACGAGAGAAATAACAGTCGAGCAACCACATTTAGAACATAGGTAACTTAAAGCAAATGAATTCTCTGTAATTTCTTTCCATCATGAAATAAAATGCCTGTATATACATAAAAGTGTCCGAATATAACCCTACAAGCAGTCACAAAGCCTAACGACCAACAAACCCTAGACAAGGGTTTTGGGACGGATTCCATTTAATACAATTACAGACACAAAGTAGCAAAACACAAGAAAGACTGCATTAAATCAACCTAGGATGCTTGACTACAACAGAGGGACATCCACAAACAAGTATTGAGGAAACCGAACTGTCAGAACCTACATGCCCTAACTTTAAAAACAAAATTGATGATGGTGACAGAGCCTACCAAGCAAAAGTGGAGGTGACTATGCTAGCCCATTAGCAAACCCCCAACCTGCAAGTGAACCAGGACATGATTGTGAGCATAGTTGTTGACCATGAAAGGAACAAGTAATGAGTAAGTTCATGTGCAGAGAGAGAGATTATTTTCCTTACCTGGAGGGTTCGCAGCGCAGATAGAGTGCAGGCCATTGAGCCACAAAATCTCGGATACCGAATGAGATAAAGGAGCGAGTTCAGTTAGAGACAAAATAGCAAAGGGAATAGAGTAAATCATGGATAGACGAAGTTACCTGAAGTGAAGTCGAAAACAGAAGAGTGCCACCATTTTGCAACCTGAATGCATGCACAAAACCATTGAGTTTAACCAGCAAAACGACCTCAGAACAAACAATGACCATGGAACGAAGTTAAGTCAAGCAGCGACATGAGAATTATAAACATATACTCACACAAGCGAACATAATTACTATCCTGTGCACAAAGAGCCAAGACCACAAGTTACCTAGGGAAATGCAGGTGCCATACTCTCAGGCAGAGTAGCCCTTGACCGGTGTGCACATAGTCGCAGCGTAGCATCATACAAAGGCAGAATAAGAATTACAGAGCAAACCCTTGGAACCGAAGAAATGAAGAGAAAAAATGACCGAGCAACAATAGGAGGAAAGGTTTTGGTAAGAACCGAGGAGCGGGAAATTCAAACCAAGGTGCCAATACAATGACAATAACTATAGTCATAAAAACCACCTTACCAAAATCCATAAATATCCGAAGTTAAATCACAAACCACAACTGTTTAATCCACAACTTAATCATTGTTTAAATCATTTAATCGGTGGTTAATATAATACTATGTTAATTAAAATCTTTGTTGTGCGGAACCGTGCGGAGTTTGGGCTGGTCCCATCACAGTGGTATTAGAGTAGGATTTGGAATTAGCTGAAGGAAAGCGAGGTCATGGAAGTGGTGTTTGGAGGATAGTAGAGGAAGGACAGAGAGAGGAGATTAGGATCCTTACTACCCGTTTGGAGGCAGTTGAAGAAGGGAGAAGAAGGGATCCAGAGGTAGGTGATGATAGTGAAGAGGAAGCTGTAGCGACAACAAATGGATCAGATGAAGAAGGACCAGAAATGAGGCTGTTGAGATCAATCTTATTAGCAAGCAGCAAACCCAAACCCAAACTCCTAAATTATGATGGTATCTTGTCCACAGAGGTTCTGTTGAACTGGATTACCGAGCTGGATAAGTATTTCGAGTGTGAGGAGGTTAGTGAAGACCGTAGAGTCAAGTTCACTGCGACAAAGTTGAAGGGACACATAGCTCTGTGCTGGGATAATGTCCAAACAGAGAGAAGGAGATTGAATAAGTTGTCGATCAAGAAATGGTCCAGGATGGTGGCCAAGTTGAAAGGTAGATTTTTGCCTAAGCATTACCAGATTGCACTACACAGGCAAGTGCAGAATCTAAAGCAAAAAGGGATGACAATAAGGGAGTACACTAAGGAGTTTTACCGAGTGAACTTAAGGGCTGGTTATATAAAGGACACCCTAGAGAAGACAGCCAGGTATGCAAATGGTTTAAGGTTAGAAATCTTAGATGAAATTAGTATTCTTTCTCCCAAAAACATTGAAGAAGCATATTAAAGTGCTATGAAAGCAGAGGATAAAATCGCTAGAAAACAAAATCCCAGGAGAGGATAGGGAACCGGCAAAGGAAGAGGATAGTCTTATGGCAGAGGGCGAACTGCTAGCAGTAATGAAGAAGGTAGTAGTTCTAAAGCTTCCGGAACAGTAGAAAAAGGTGACAGCACGAGAGGTGGTAGGCCATATCAACGAGGCAGGGGAAATGGCCAAAGCAGAGGAGCTGGTTTTCAGTGTTATAGGTGTCACAAGTGGGGACACAGGTTGTTTGAATGCCCTAAGGCAGAACAAACTGGACAAAGGGGTGTGTATGTCGCACAACCAGAAGAAGCAGAGGCACCTCCCCAAGAAGTAGAAAATGCACCAGAAACAGGGGAAGCCCTAGTTTTGAATAAGGTGTTGCTGAAACTAGCGAAAGAAACAACTGAACAAACTCAATGGAAAGCTTTGTTTCAAATGATTTCTAAGTCACATAGTAAGTGTTGTAAGCTGATTATTGACAGTGGAAGTACAAATAACTTGGTGGCCATAGAGATGGTGGAAAAGTTGGGGTTGAAGCAGTTAAAACACCCCACCCCTTACAAAGTTTCATGGCTACAAAAAGGCCATCAGTTGCTGGTAGATGAGCAATGCGAAATGGAGTTTCATATTGGTAGATATAAGGATAAGGTCATTTGTGACATAATTCCGATGGATGTATGTCACATACTGCTAGGCAGGCCATGGTAGTATGACAGGAAGGTGGTACATGATGGAAAGGCAAATTGTTATAAGTTTTTCAAAGATGGGATCAAGCATACGCTTGTGTCCATCAAAGATGAAGAGACAATGAGGACAAGTGAGACAAGAGCATTGTTAGTAAGTGGAAAACAAGTTGAGGACAGTGAGGTAAGCTATGCTATTTTAAGAAGAGAAAAGATGGTACTGCTACACATAGAGGTGTCAAATTTGTCCACAAAAATTCAACAGAGGTTGCAGGAGTTTACCGATATAGTGGTGGATGACTTGCCAGATAAACTGCTCCCCAAAAGAAGCATAAGTCATCATATTGACTTTATACCCGAAGCAAGTTTTCCAAATAAGGAAGCATATCAGATGAGCCCCAAAGATAATGAGGAGATTAGAAAGTAGGTGTAGGAACTGCTAGACAAAGGGTTGATAAAGGAGAGTTTCAGCCCTTATGCAGTTCCAACGGTTCTCGCTCCCAAGAAAGGAGGAGAATGGCAGATGTGCACAGACTCAAGGGCCATCAACAAGGTCACCATTTGGTAGAGGTTTCCACTACCATGGATGGACGACATGATGGATTGCCTAAGTGGGGTAGCATATTTTTCTAAAATCGATTTAAAAAGTGGGTATCATCAGATTCGAATTCAAGAGGGGGATGAGTGGAAGACAACCTTCAAGACTTATGAAGAACTGTATGAGTGGCTGGTTATGCCATTCGGACTGAGCAATACACCTAGTACCTTTATGCGGTTAATGAATGAAATGCTGAAGGAATACATCGGGAAGTTTGTGATAGTGTACCTGGATGACATATTAATTTTCAGCAAGACAAGGGAGGAACACTTTCGACATGTTCGAAAAGTGCTAGAAGAATTGCAACAGAATAAACTGTTGATAAATCTGAAAAAGTGTACTTTTCTGCAAAAAGATTTGGTTTATTTGGGCTTCATAATAGCAGAAAATGAGCTGAAGATGGATCCAGAAAATATTGCAGTGACAGTCAATTGACAATCCCCGAAAAGCTTATTTGAGGTATGTAATTTTCATGGGCTAGTGAGTTTTTACCAGAAATTTATAAGAAATTTTAGTGAAATCTGCGCACCTATGTTGGACACTATCAAAAAGGCCAGTCAGCCTTTTCAATGGACTGATGCAATAGAGAGGAGTTTTCAGCTACTAAAGAAGATCACAGAGAGACCAATCTTGAGACTGCCAAATTTTAAAAAGCTTTTTCAGGTTCGCTGTGATGCTAGTAGTATGGCTATTGGAGCTGTCCTTAGCCAGGAGGATAGACCTGTTGCATTTTTCAGTGAGAAGTTGAATGAAAGAAGACAAAAATATTCATCCTATGATAAGGAATTCTATGTTGTCGTCGAAGCACTGAAGCATTGAAGACACTATTTGCTGGGGAATGAATTTGTTTTGTTCTCAGATAATTCTACACTGCAGTATGTGATGCAACAGCGCAAGCTAAATCACAAACATGCCAAGTGGGTGGAACATTTGCAGAGTTTCACCTTTCTGTTGAAACACATCAATGGGCAGGCCAACAAGGTGACAGACGCATTGAGTAGGAGGGCTTTACTCTTGTAGGAGAGTATTGTATAAGTGTTGGGTTTTGAGCACTTGAAAGATTTATATCAGACCGACACAGATTTTGAGGCTTACGAAGCGTGCCAGAATCCTTTGGTGAGAGACAATAGTCCATGGTTGGACTATAACTTGCATGAGAAACTGTTGTTTAGATGAGGATAGCTATGCATTTCTGACTGCTCGATGAGAGAGAATATTATTCGGGAGAAGCATAGTGGAGGTCTAGCCGGACATTTCGACATAGACAAGACACCAGAGCAGCTCAACCATTTTTACTTTTGGCCAAAAATGCAAAGGGATGTACAACGATTTGTGACCAGATGTAAAGTGTGCCAGTTAGCCAAAGGTCACAGTCAAAACACGAGACTTTATAAACCATTGCCTGTTCCAAGTAGACTGTGGGACTCAGTTAGCTTGGACTTCGTCTTGGGTCTACCAAGGACGCAGTGGGGTTATGACTCAGTGATAGTAGTAGTGGACCGATTTTCGAAGATGGCGCATTTCATCCCTTGCAAAAAAACCTCCGATGCCACTCACATGGATCACTTGTTCTTTACGGAGATTTTCAGGCTACATGGTTTGCCTAAGTCTATCCTCTCTGACAAGGATGTGAAGTTTACAGGGCACTTTTGGCACACCCTGTGGAAGAAGATGGAAACACAGTTGAGTTATAGTTCTACTTATCATCCACAGGCTGACAAACAAACAGAGGTGGTAAACAGAAGTTTGGGAACCTACTACGAAGCTTGATTGGTGAGAATTCGCGGATATGCGATTGAGCATTTGCCTAGGCAGAGTTCAATTATAACAACTTACCCAATCGCATCATGGGTTGTAGTCCTTTTCAGATCTTGTACGACATGCATCCTCACAGAGTGCATGAGTTGCGAGATATAGAATAGCAAGAAAGGCGAAGTGCAGATGGGGAAGATTTCGCTAATGCAATGAGAGATTTCCATGAGCAGGTGAAAATTAAATTGGAGAACAGTAGTCAAAAATATAAACAACAAGCAAATTTGAAACGAAGGGAAGTGCAGTTTAATGTGGGAGATGAAGTCCTCGAGCATCTATGCAAGGAATGCTTCCCTAGAGGTGCATACAACAAGCTAAAGTACAAGAAGGTAGGTCCTTGCAAAGTTCTCCAGAAATTTTCAGCGAATGCTTATGAGATACAACTGCCACCAGGGATAGGCATTACACCCATCTTCAATGTAGCAGACTTGTTTCCCTACACTACTGACCCAAAAGACGAAGACGGAACCACACGGCCTACACGAGGCACCCAAGATGGAAGTGAAACTTGGATGAGACAAATGCCTTACGTTTAGCCTCCCGAGATCGAGAGAATCCTCGACACTCAGGTGGCTAAACGAACTCGGCGGAAGGAGTATATGCAATATTTGGTCAAGTGGAAGAACCGTCCTATTGAGGACAGTTCGTGGCTTGATGCCAGGCAGATAGAGCAGGTGAGTTCTTGAGTCAGGAAGCTCATGGACCGGAGTCATGATTTCTTTTTACCCCGGGAGCCTGATGCAAGAGCATCCAGCTAGGGTATCATGACGGGTGTTGGTCTTTGCCAAGGTGTAAGGTTTTAACAATGATTGGTTTCTTTATGTTTAAAAAGTCAAAGTAGAAGGTAGGAATTTGTTTTTTTTTTTTAATTTCAGTTTCAGTTAGGGTCACTATCTTGTTTGTCTTTAATAAACAATAGTTATATAATTGTTTCTTTCATTTTAGAAAAAAAATGACAAACATGTCAAGTATGAAATCTTGTAATGCAAATAGAATCGAGTGCATAAGTAGTTGCATAACTAATAGAATAGAAACTGAAAGTAACTACACACAATTTAGGCAACTGTGAACAAATAGTATAAAGGGAAGATTGTAATTCATTCAAAACGTTCAACATACAAGTATCCATAATAAAAAGAGCAGACAATTTTATTCATTCGAATCCATCTGTAACAGCCATCTGAATATTTATTTATTATTTCCTAATCATTTAGCAACCAGAATAGTTGATATGGTGCATGCATACTTTCTCTTTCATTTTCTTTTCTAAAGGAACAAAACTCAAATAACAAGGATTGTACATGAATTCCCAAAGCGAGGGTTGGTAACCCAGTAAGGGAGACCACAACTGAAACAGACAAGAACAATTGCAAGCAGTTCGGATGAAATGAGCTAAAGCACACAACAATAAAAGACAGAGAATAATTTCATCTATCCATCTGAACAAACACTAGTATGTTTATCTATGTTTTCTAGTCATTGAAGAAACCACGAGTAACAACTAGAGTATAGGCATAGTTCTATCGTTTTCCTCTTTAAAACTATTAAAAGCAGTCGAAACCGCACAAGAATTCCAGGCACAGTTCGAGGGAGTCCAAACCAGAACAAGAGAAATAACATTCGAGCAACCACATTTAGAACAGAGGTAACTTAAAGCAAACGAATTCTCTGTAATTTCTTTCCATCATGAAATGAAATGCCTGTATATACATAACAATGTTCGAATATAACCCTACAAGCAGTCACAAAGCCTAATGACCAACAAACCATAGACAAGGGTTTTGGGACAGCGTCCATTTAATACAATTACAGACACAAAGTAGCGAAACAGAAGAAAGACTGCATTAAATCGACCCAGGATGCTTGACTACAACAGATGGACATCCATGAGAAAGTATTGAGGAAACTGAACCGTCAGAACCTACAGGCCCTAACTTTAAAAACAAAATTGATGACGGTGATAGAGCCCACCAAGCAAAAGCTGAGGTGGCGACGCTAGACACACCCATTAGCAAACACCCAACCGGCAAGTGAACCAGGACAAGATTGTGAGCATAGTTTTCGACCATGAAAGGAACAAGTAACGAGTAAGTTCATGCGCAGAGAGAGAGATTCTTTTCCTTACCTGGAGGGTTCGCAATGCATACAAAGCGCAGGCCATTGAGCCACAAAATCTCGAATACCGACTGAGACAAAGGAGTGAGTTCAGTTAGAGACAGAACAACAAAGGGAATAGAGTAAATCATGGACAGACGAAGTTACCTAAAGTGAAGTTGAAAACAGAAGAGTGCCACCGTTTTGCAACCTGAATGCATGCATAAAACCATTGAGTTTAACCAGCAAAATGACCTCAGAACAAACAATGACCATGGAGCGAAGTTAAGTCAAGTAGCTGCATGAGAATTATAAGCATATACTCACACATGCAAACATAATTACCATCCTGTGCACAAAGAGCCAAGACCACAAGTTACCTAGGGAAATGCAGGTGCCATACTCTCAGGTAGAGTAGCTCCTAACCGGCGTGCACATAGTCGCAACATAGCATCATACAAAGGCAACATAAGAATTACAGAGCAAACCCTCGACATCGAAGAAACAAAGAGTAGAAATGACCAAGCAACAATAGGAGGAAATGTTTTGGTAAGAACTGAGGATCGGTAAACGCAAACCAAGGCACCAGTACAGAGATAATAACAATAGTCATAAATACCACCTTACCAAAGTCCAGAAATATATGAAGTTAAGTCACAAACCACAACTGTTTAATCCACAACTTAATCATTGTTTAAATCATTTAATCAGTGGTTAATATAATATTGTGTTAATTAAAATCTTTGTTGTGTGTAACCGTGTGGAGTTTGGGCTGGTCTCATCACCAAGCATTCTCTGCCACAACCATCCACTTTGATTTTTTACAATACCAATCAAAATAATTCTCAAAGAACCAAGGCACTAAAAAAACCCCTGACATTAGGTGATGAGAGTGGGGAAGGAGATAAGGACCCCATTAAGAAGGATCCTCTGAGAAAGGGTTCTCACTAACAAGAACAACCACTACAAATAAAGGCCAATATTTCAGACACAGTAGGCAATAATGGGGAAGATGCAGATAATGTTTATGCAAATGAAAAACTTGGACCTTTTAGAAGACATGATTGTTAATGGACTTCCTGGTTATCTATAGAAGTTGAAAATCTCTCTGAACTCTATCCTCTCAAATCTATGCGTAACCCTCACAATTTACAATACAAAATCCCGATGCCAGGGTGTAGAGGCAAGACACAAAATATGAAATTTGAAGAAAGGAGTTGCAATGATGAAGGCATCTCTTGTTTCTATGATTCTTCATTTAATTAACTACCCTTGCACATTCCACCTACATCTTTTCTAGCTCCTGAAGCTAGGATTCTGTTGTGGCCAACAACAACACCCCCCCCCCCCCCACTTTTCATTTAAGTGTCATCCAGAATACTAAATGAATGGGGACCCTTAGTTAAATTTTTGGAAAAGCAAGAGTTTCCTTTCTTCAAAATAAGGTTACCACCGTAAGCTTAGGAAGATCTTTTGAATACTTTAAAAAACCTAAGTTTATAATAAGAAAAAGGTCTTTAAAAAACAAGCCGCATCGTAAAATGATAGTAAAGTACTATCGTTTGGCTATCGCATTGCAATAGAAAAAATAATAATAAAAACTTCAAGATTTACCAATTTTCGATAACACCGATCGCGATATTGCATATCGTAGGAAATGAGCTAACGAAATTTGGCAAACGTAAAACTTCTGCGATCTGCGATGATGCGATATCGCGATAAAACAATGGTTGCGATATTAAGCCAAACCAGCTCTACAACGTTATATTTGCAATAACGCGATGGTGTGATAATGCGATAGTGTGATAATGTGATGTTGCGATCTACGAAGTTACGAAGCAAATCGCAAAATCACTCCATCGTGAATCTTTCAGTCACGCTATTCAAGAAAAGCCACTTACCATAATCTGACTTAAGATCATGCGCTTTAAATGATAATAAAAAGATTAGCTGTCAGTTATTAATGAAATATGGACAGGTGCTTTTCAAAGAATTATTTCACGTAAGTGACATATTTTATGTATCTACTGCATTTAAAACTCTCCCATCACCTTTCTTGATCAGTTATTTCCATTTCACTTGTGAGCCGCAGGGACAGAGAACGGAGGACTATACAAGGCAATACGGAGGAAGAAATGGGAAAGAAAAATAAAGCTCAGAGCTCCGAGATGAAGGGAATGACACCTTTATATACAGACACAGCTTGCAATAGAGACGCAGGGATATCAACATGGGAAGGCATGTACAGACTGCTTGTACAGACAACTCAGGACCCATTACCCATCCATGTTTATCATAAGATATTATGGGACTCCCAGTTCATTCCCCATTTCTACCAAATTTGTCACGGGCTTGTCCTACCCTTGTATAGAATGTTATATAATAAAGACCCCCGGAGGTGCTCACCTGAGGCATAGATAGATATCATCCCCATCGCAAGATGGTTCGGGGAGGAATTATTCACCTATGTTAGAGTATTTGGAAGCACTGCCCCCCCCATGTTCTACCTTTGTATATCCCCGATAAACTTCTGGCTAGAGAAATTGCATATCAAACCTGTTCAGAAGGCGGCCTAACAAAGGATTTAAAGGACAAGAAGAAGGCCATATGGCCACAGTTTCCTGTGGTTTGTGGGGCCTTTTCGCTGTTCGATGTAGGTCATGTGTTT
Organism: Pinus taeda; assembly: GCA_000404065.3. Classification (NCBI taxonomy): domain Eukaryota; kingdom Viridiplantae; phylum Streptophyta; class Pinopsida; order Pinales; family Pinaceae; genus Pinus; species Pinus taeda. The sequence goes on along the minus strand of APFE031709941.1, from coordinate 6,669 downwards.
ACAGAAATCCAAAATATAACATGTCTGCAGTTATTTAAAATCCCAGAAAGACCATTTGACCTAAATGAAATTGCTCAGAATTTCACAACTATAGTTAAGGTGAAAGTATTCTTTGGAAAAAAGGATTTATTTGATGACTTCTTCCAAAATAAAGGTTCGCTTCAAGAAATTTTGCGGGAAGCCCAATCGCAATTATCTCCAGAAGACTTTCAAAATTTCAAGGTATACAGAGAAAAAAGATTGGCCACTATTCCTTTAGAAAAGCTGCGATTACCTGCTAGAGAGCCAACTCCAAGCATTAGCCTCAGTGGAAATTCAAGCAGTTCCAAATCTAAATCTAAGTCTGCACAAGAAGTATCTGGACATTCTAAAAGATCTGGGAACGACCAAAATAAGAGTGAAGAGGCAGCTAAAGACACGGCTCAATCAATGGAAATTCTACAACAGCAAGTTATTACCTGCTCGCAAAAAGATCCTCCCTCTCTCATCTTCAAATCGCCACCTGTCATAACCGAGCTGGATAAGGAATGGGAAACCTTCAATGAAATGATTAATCTTGAAGGACAAATCCCAAGAACACCTACGAGCAATACTCAGATTACAGGAGGAGTAATCCCAACCATAGTCAGCAATATCTCAGAAAAAGAACATGCTCCTATCACTCCATCTTCAGAGCTTGTACTTAATATAGAAGAAATTCCTCCTCTGGACATCTTTTATAGTCCTCAACATAAGGTAGTAGTAAGGAGACAGAGAAAGAAAATGAAGTTGGAAAATACACTGCATCAAGACGCTGAGCAATTGGACGTCTTATGGAAAGACTCCAACAGTAATCCAACCGAAAATCTCACTAAACTGTCGCAGATCGCAGGAGCATATGCTTCTGCGACTATCGACAAAGCATTAGAAGTACATCAATTGTTAAAAGAATAAGAAGATCAAATATAGTTACTGCAACAACAATTGCAATAGGCCAATGCTAATAATGAGGCACACAAACAGCTTGAAAAGTTGCAGGAAGATTTCCAACAAATGCAAATAGGTTATCAAAGAAGTCTAGACGAGAAAGGAAAACAATTGCAAAATTTACAAGAGATGCATAAAGATGAGCCTAAGCTTACAGAGTTTATTTCAGAATCTATTGCATTGAAAGAACAACTACTGCAACAACAAGAAGTGTTGGGACAAAAGATATCACAATGGAGTTACTATTGCGAAATGAGTGATAAGATCACTAATCAAGTGGTCGAATTATGAAGCGACTATGATCTGGCTGACAAACAGGTGACTGATTATCTGACTTGGCAGGATGGGGATGAAGGAAAAGAGGTAGGCACACCCAGGATAAATGAGAATCATAAAGAGTTTCTCTTTAGTAAGTGGGATGATCAAATCAAAGAAACAAAAAAAGCAGCAGGAACAACAGCTACGACAACAAGTATTCTCATTGACTGTATAAATGAGAATTTACAGAGAGCAAATTTAATCGTTGAAACTACTCCGGGATATTTACCAAAAAAACCAAAATTAGAGGAGGATTGGGAGCAGAAAGCACAAGAAAAGGAAAAAGGAATCCAAGCACTAAAAAGATTAAATTGGAAATGTTACTGGACATATTTGGTAAAACCGCATAGTCAATGGATGACCGTGAATTGTATCATAAATGCAGCTGAAAAGGTGGTGCCAGCACTCGTCGATTCCATTTTCTCAGCCCAGCTCAAAGCAGAAGTTAACCGACTGACTCTCCTTGAACAAATGCTGAATACATGCAGCTTTGAAGACCAGATACAGAAATAGTTTGCTTTTGAATCTTATTTTTTCTTATTAGATTAGAAAAAGGGTGGTCATTTGAAAACCGCATCCTGATTTTTTGTAAAAAAACTATTATTAGATTTAGTTAGTAGTATTTAAACCCTTCTCATGCATTTAATGAAGGGTCCAGGAATTTGTCAAAAACTTATCCTCAGAACATGCACTTCTGCACCTCAGAGGAGGTTTTGATGAATGAAAGGATCAAGATTTATTGATGTTTGCATTTGATATCTGCTACTGATGTTGCACTTCTGTACTCGGATCAGTAAATATTATGAATCCAAGGAAGAAGGAATAAATCATTGGGTTGCTTTGAGAAGGACTGTGATGTGAGGAGCTAGGACATTCATTAAAATTGGTACTTTTTCTCTTGACTTATTGTCTTCTCTATATTCTAAAGCAATATTGACAATATTTTTTTGTTGCTTATGTATATGTCATTACATGAATAGCGTGTCTGTTTAACATTTTTTGGACACATTTTTGTTTATGTGGACGCCTTAATATTAATGTTAATGTTTAAAATGTGTGAATAACTTATTATGCCGATTATGCTATAACTGTTTTGCCGATAACTTTTATGCAAGTGGTTCATTTAATGACTTTCCATTCTTATAATTTGCTGGAAATATTCTAGTCTGATTACCAGTTATTATTTGAAATCTCTTTAGATCGCATAATAGAAGAATTACATCCCAGTTAGCATAGATTAGATGTGCTGTTTTCATTAGATTACAATAGCCTAGAGTTAGATTAAAGTAGTTTAGATAGGAACTTTTAGATCTGCAACATCTGATCCTGCACACACACACACACCCTTAGATTGGGAAACTGGTCCCATTATCCCCAGTTGAACCCGCTATACCAAACGGATAAGGAGCTGTCAACCAAGGTCCGGACCGGGTGGTTATCCCCCTTGTTGTCAACCCGATTTTCGGGGCTTCAACAGATTCATGCCATTATTATCGCTATGCATGTTTCTCCTATTATTGAGAAAGAAAAATGGGCCAATTGTTATTTGAAAGTATGAATGAAATTATTACTTGGTGATGAATCTCTATTTTGAACTATCAGTAAATGACATACAACTAACAAATAAACAAGTACCATTCTCACCAATTCTACATTCAATCAATGACCGTGATAGTTGTACACATCTTACAATACATATACAAAATATCTATCAATGAATGGTGGTAGACTATGATACCTCTGTTTTTCCTACAAAAATGAATGTGTACTCTTTGCAAAAATTGCATTTTCAACTTTCCCTTCCCAAAATGATAGTTGATTAAATCTTTCATTTTCACAACATATTTCTCTCCAAGGATATATCCATCCTCTACATTTACATCTTGTTTTGTAAAAAGAAAAATGAATCATTCCATGTTCTTTTCAAAGATACATCAATAATATAATGCTTTTGTCCTACAAAATTGGTAGATTCTAGAGTAGAATAGGACATGTGACAATAGGAAAAATAATTGGATGAATTTGTGACTTAAGGTGCGGTGTAGAAATATTTAAAGTAGTATTTGTCCCAGTCAAAGGAAATGTCACATCGCAAAGCACAACACCATTTGTTGAAGAAGTCCCATTTGCACCAATACTACAATAACTAACACAAAAACTATTAGCATATAGATGAAAACAATTTAAGAATAAATATCCTTAATTTAAATTTTAAAAAGCATATCTACAAGTCCATGATGCCAATTCAACAATTTAATACACAAAAAGCTTTTAGATTGTTATGAAATTCTAATCAGAGAACTAAAAATCAACATCATGCGCACAGGAGGAAGAAAGAACATTGACTTTTAATATTAAGAAAAAATTGGAAATGAAATGACATGCATGCGACGTCAAGGAGCTTATATTGTTACAATGCAATTCTGGGTGCAAAATCCATTACCCTTCTTGGTTTAGCATTAGGGTTTAAACAACCATATGATTTAGATTCCAACCAACATACAACCACAACACAGGTAGGAAGGCCACCATCACCCACATTCATATACATGACAGGACTCAAATAACCATTACAGACAAAATAAATAAAATACTGCATCATCTAATAATTATGTTTGTTCTAGACTATTTCTGAATTTCCAAAACATTTCTAGCAACTCCATGTTATTTGCATTGAGGGTTGTCAACATTGATAAAACTTGATAACAACACAATGTTCTCATTTTATCTCACCCTCTTCCTTATCACACATAACTTGCCAACTAAATAATTTATCAACATTTCTAGAATGTTCTCACTTGTCATATGGTTGTTAATCTCAATTTTTCCAATGTTGAAATTCTCTCATCTTCCAAGATAACAATTGTTATCACTGTCCTAAAACATGAAAACTAACACACAACATCAAAAGAAGCTTTGATACCATTGTTTCAAATTGAGATAATTGGACCATAAAAAGGACCAAACGTTCAATTACATAAATACATGTAAATGCAGAGGATAAATGAGTACAAGCTTCCTTATGCAAACCCCTGTGAATTTTTTAGGGCAGTCTTGTAACACCCCACCTGGTTACCACACCTCCATAACACATACCCTTTGTGACACCAATAACATCAATCATTTCATTTTTTTTGGAAAAGAGCATCAATAGGAAATTGTTTGTCAAAAACGTTATATGCATAATCTACTTTCTAAGCAATTGTTTCCCCATTAACTTGTATTTCCACTAGGTATGCCTTCTTCTACTTCAATCCTTTGATCTTCTTAACCTGAAAATGTGAAATTGGGTAGGATAGAGATAAATAGACTAAAATATCTTCATACAAAAATATGAAAAACATTGTTTGAATCAATTAACTCCATCTTTGAAAAGACTGATAAAAATGATAGGTCGTATTTGTAAGGTAGCATAAGATTTTCCTAGAAGTAGAACAATCACATAAATTAACATACAACAAAGTAAATTCTTTCATCCCATTCTTTAGTGCTAAACCAATAGGAACGTGCCATGAACTTACAAAATATTACAGAAGCGGTAATACTTGTAAATCATACACAATTTCTTTAATCGAATAGTCAAATTTTGATTTCCTATTCATTTTGATTCTTACTAAGAACTACACTAACACTCAAACATTATTTCAGGTATATGGTTTTTTTCATTTATTGTAGTTTGTATCTCTTAAAATTAGTATGAAATGGCTACAATTAATAGAAGGAAATAATCTATACAAAGTCGAGGCCATAAGAATCACACAAGCAATTTGTGCAATTATTCCATGTATACAGTTTTTGCACTTTCTGCAGTTTGAATCTCTTTGAGTCAATCTAAAGTGACAATAATGAATAGAGGCCATGAAAATAATAAAAAGGAACATTAGGCTTACAATCCATGATATGATTTTCATTCAAGAATGAAAAATGACTCCATAGAGGATATAGGTGAAAGAATCTGGAAGCAAGAAAAGGCCAACTCAATAGATTCAGTTTGAAGGGAAAACCATAGCCCTCACAAACCCCTTTCAAATTTGAGTTCATGTGATATGAACAACCAGATTGGAATTCCTGGTAAAGGTTTGTGAGAGGAGAATACACCCACTCGGGATCCAAAATAGATACCATAAAGAAGAAGAAAAATGTTTAAATGCAACTGAAGTAAATATTTTTGTAATATATTCCAAGAAAAGAAAAAATGAAGGGTGAAAATGAAACACTAGAGAAAGCATAGGGCAAGTGGAGGTCAGAGGAATTCATTGAAAGATAAAATGAGGTCTAACCAATCTAGACCTAGCATACAAAATAAGAGAAATTATTCTGAAAATAGAAATCTAGTATTCAATGGATCAAAGAGAGACATGGATTCAAAATCCTCCCATGGATCATACCTGATAACAAGTCCCAGTAAAAGATTTTAAAATAAACAAATATAGCAGGAACAACAAAAGAAATGTATGTAGGCAAAGGATTTTTTAAACAATTTGTTGATAGATAAGGAAGACATTATCAAAATAATACAAAAGCCTTCTCAGAATGCATCCCAAAATAATATCAGAAAATACAAAGAAGAGCTAACCCCAGTCACTAAAGAACTACAAAAAGCGGTTTCCTTAGTGAAGAAGGGAAAAACCCTTAGTCCCATTTCACAAGGGCTTCTATCAAAATATGGCAAGATACTATCAAATCTAACTTAAACCGTATTACTAGTTGCAGATGAAGAGTCCACAATATCAAAGATGTTTGAAGCCTTCAACTCAACATTCCTCACCCATCTCCACCCATATCCCTAGTGAAGAGCAGGAAAATTATGTTGATGGTTTCAGGCCTAATTCACTATGCAACACATCCTAGAAGATTATATCAAAGCTTCTAGGCTTAGGATGGTGTTCCTTATATCCACGAAATAGGCAAAGTTTGTGGCAACTAGATAGATCATAAACACAATCTAATTTTGGTCCAAAAAGGAAATAGAAAATACACTTAGTAAATATAAGAAACGTGTGGGTGGGATGGGTGTCAGTGTGTTTTTGCTACACATGCTTTCTTACACTAATTAATGGGTTCCATCTAGCTTCTTCAAGGCTCCAAGAGGACTAAGGCAAGGTTCTACAAGATTATATCAAACCTTCTAGGTTGAGGATGGTGTTCCTTATATCCACATAATAGAAAAATTTTGTGGTAGCTAGACATATGAGGGACGCAATCTAATTTTGGTCTAAAAAGGCAATAACAATACACTTAGTCAATATAAGAAACTCGTGGATGGAATGGGTTTCATTGTGTTTCTATTGTGCATGCTTTGTTATGATAATTAATTGGTTCCATCCAATTTCGTCAAGGCTACAAGAGGACTAATGAAATGGTATTGTCACTGGTGGTAATGTC
>APFE031709934.1:0-16620 GCA_000404065.3 Pinus taeda | reverse complement strand
CACTTCTCTACAAGATACAAGATTCCAACCTTTGGATCTCTGTGATGAGGGATCCATATATAGATGATTGTAGGGGGGTGAGTCATCTTCTGGGGTCTTGATTAGTGTCCTCTCTCTGACATTTCTTCATTCCACTTGGAGACTGATGATCTCTTACTCATCCCTGGTCGAAAACAGAGAGGCAAGTGTCAGAGGGGAAGCTTTTAAAAGATTCCATGATCTTCCACCTCGCAAATTGTCCCTGCCATTTGTCCATTCCCGACCATTGCACCCTATAGAGGGGCCATTCAGCATGCATCACACCCTTTACACTAGGAAGGTGATATGCATCACACCCTCTACACAGGGTATTCAGTATGGTCCAACTTTGACCATTTCTGAGCAGTTTTTAGTGGAGAACTTCTGGGAGATGATGTAATCAGCTGACCTTGTTCCTTTAGGTAGTGAAGCAACACTTTTAGGGACTTAGGAGCCCTCAGTTTATGGAAATTTATGATTGGGGTTGTAGTGGCTGAAAATTTCTATAACAAACCTTCTCTGATACCAATTGTTGGAAATAATAATGAGAGGTGGGTGAATCAATATTTTCAAATCAATAACTTTTTCATTTCCATAATCAGATTTATATACACTACTTCAAAGAAGGGAACTCGCATGTGCACACAACTGTTCTTAAGGCAACCAACGTATATCCAATGAACTTATGATTCAATTAATTCATAATATGCTAATCTTTAATCAATGAATCAGTACTTTATTAATCATTAAACAGTAACCATGTGCATCACACATGAACACCAAGATTTAAGGTGGAAACCCAATGTGGGTGAAAACCACCTGCTACTATCGTCTCTGTCTTCTTTTAATAATAAGAAAATCTATTTTTAATCTTGCAGTGGTGCAGACCCATACCAGTACGTAGGCACCCATCTGCAGAAGGCTACAACCTTCTGTCGTTCTCCAGCTTCTTCTGGAAGGGAGCTACAACCCCCTAGTTCTTGTACTAGTCGATATATTTACTAGTATGTAGGCTTCGACCTACAGAAGGCTACAAACTTCACTCATTCTCCAGCTACTACTGGAAGGGAGCTCCAACCCCTAATCAAATCACCATCCACTACTAGTAGGAAGCTTCGACTTCCTCACTGAAGGCTCCAACCCTCAGGATCCTCCAAGGACCATGCTACATAAGTTTTCACATTGGATACTCCTCGTACACAACAACACTATATGTAGGCCACGTTTCATCCAATTTTCATACTGGACCCATCAATAACATTGAAGCTCAAAATTAATCACCATTGCAATACAACCATCAAATACATCCACATCAAGCAATCACTGAAACCCAATCGATCTCTGATATAACTAAAACCCAATCGTCAATCTTTGATATAACTAAAACAATCAATCACTGAACCCTCTGAACCTCTGACACAACTAAATCAAACAATCACTGAACCTATGATGCGACTAAATCAGCCATTCATTCAAACTTAATCAAATTCAACCAATCAATTGGAACAAACAGATCACTGTAACCAGTACACAGATCTGAACCTGGAACAGTGCATCAACAACCAGAACTAACTGTAAACTCAAAAGGCTTGTGTCAGAATGTATACGCTCCTTTAATGAAGCAAACATGCATGTATATGCTACTTCCTTTAGCCCAACCTACGCATACCTCTAAAGATATTGAATCATAAAACCTACAAATCACAAACTGTAGCAATCAATGAAATTCTAAAGATATATTGTCATATTTAGGAGTTCTAAACAGATAGCAACAAGGATCACCCTTCTTTTTCAATCAATTAATAAATGACACACAAACTATTTATGCATTCAGTTTTACTTTTAGATCTAAGATAACTTCATTGACAGACAACAGTAAAATAGTAGCACTGATATGATATATCAGTCATCCTTGAACATCAAGCTTTTATTTTGCATACGCTACATGGAAGAGATGAACGAGCGTGTATACACATCTTCACCAAAGCAAACCAGTGTATGGATCTTCAAATACTTACTTATAACTTCGGTGCAATTCCTGACTTCAAACATACCCGGATCATCACATATAAAGGATAAGACATGTGTTAGCAATCGGATCTAGCCCATCCATTATCAGATCACATAATGATAAGTCATTATGATCCCGATCCATCATTAGAACTTGTTTACGGGAAAACTAGTGTCTTTTCGATCTACTAGTCCCACTAAGACGGGTAGCTATCTTAGAAACAAACAATCAAAGCAAATTGTGATTTCTTTTATGTATGATAGATACGAGAGAAGCAAACAGAACCAACCTGAATCTTTCACTTGCCTCCTTGCTTTTTTCCTCTCTCCCTTAATAGCGCTTACCACTCTTCTCCTACTTGTCCCGCTTTAGAGAATACCTGTAGAGGCAAAGCAAAAAAACACCATCAAAGCATCATGATCTATAATACCATAAACAATGTAGAATCATAAATACATTGACCATACAATTGCATTCACAAATAGCAAGATTCACAAATACACGATTATATGGAGGAAAACTCAAATGATTTTATTAATAGTAGAAGAGAGGATTACAACCCAGCTATCTAATCCAACATCATCCTCCCAACATCAAAGCCCTCTTCACCTCATGAAAAGCAAGATCACCTAGCAATACAATGTTCCTTCTCAAAGAGGAACCAATAGCACTTCCTTACAAATCACAAAATTCCAGACTCCTAGATCTCTCAGATGAGGGATCCATATATAGATGTCTTGCAAGGGGGTGAGTCAACTCTGGGTTTTTTATTAGTGTCATTCCACTGATAGTTCTTGGTTCCACTTGGAGATTTCTTTGATCTCTTACTCATCCTTGGGCGAATTCAGAGAGGTAAGTGTCATAGGAGAAGTTTCTAGAAGATTCCATGAGCATCCACTTAGTAAACTGTCTTTGCCATTTGTCTCTTCTTGCTAATCGCACCCCACAGAAGGCTCTTTTAGTATGCATCACACCTGGCTAGTGTAGCAGCTAGTATGCATCACACCTTGACCATGGAGCAGTCAGTATGGTCCAATTTTGGCTAGTTCTGAGTAGTTTTTCAGGTGGAACTTCTGGGAAATGATGTAATCAATTGACCATGATCCTTTAGGGTATGAAACAACACTTTTAGTGGTTAAAGAGCCCTTGGTTTATTTACATATATGATTGGGGTTGTAGTGCCCAAATATGTCTATAAAAGTTGCCCCCTAAAGCATGAGGTCGTAAATCTTCTGATGTCGGGTGAAATGCTTTATCATGAGGATCTGAGGTATTCAAACTAGAAGGTGACCTGTAATAAGATACAATACAATACATCATCATCATATTATTTTCATGATCTAGCTGAGCCGGGCATTCCCATGCTCAGCTTTTATAAATTCATTTTCATGTACATGGAATAGAAAACCACCTGTGGTTGCAAACTAGTGATTCTTTATATGTAGAGTCATCATCCCTTAGCTTGGATGATCATCTGTGTAGCTTTTGTGTACATTTTATCTCTTTATTTTCCTAAATATATTGCAACCTGGATGGATGAAACTAGATCTAGGGTATTCAAACTCATTCAATCTTCACCCGTTGTACAAGTCGATCCATGTGAAAAGATGTTCTGGAGTCGAACATGGAAAGACATCGCTTGATTACCAGCCAATGATGTAAGTTGTTAACAGGTGCAAGAGGAATCATTGATAATAATGATGACACTCAAGGTACTACAGTACAATTCACATGGTGTGAATATATGATTCGATGTCAAACACTACGCAAAATCTTTCGGCCGAAGGCCATTGATGTAAACCTATCGCCGGAAGTGAGAAACTTGCCATTGAGGCATGCAAGCTTCAAAGTACTGAAAGGGTTGTTTCTAAGTCAACATCTTAGATAATGAGCTGATGTCGACAAGAAGTGACTCATCGTAGGAGGGCCTTGATGTATCCCTCATCTACGACACAAAATGAAGCAAATGATTTTTTGGAGGTGAAAACGATCTGATGATACAAGGTTCAGGAATGGCGGTCATGAAAAATGGAGGGTGAAGGTATTCAAGTGGATGAGGCGTTAGCTGGGTGGTGAATTCTCTGAATGACTTCTCTTTAACATGTCGACAACACTGAAATGGATTGGTTGTGTTAACCCCAAAAGATGGATGGTGTGGAGGACCAATGGTGATATGACCAGTGAACGGAATAACCCAACCCGACTCAATCATGGTGATGGAGTGAAAGTGTCATGTTCAAGAACAACCTACTACCAATGAAGTTCTTCAAGTTTTCTTCCCCTTTTTCCCCAGTCATTGCTGACCAACACCTCTTTATTTTTGTCAAGCTTGAAGAGGATAACATATGCTTGTTCTATAATTTTCCCTTCGGGAAAACCTGTCGCTATGTTTTAACTAGCCTAACGACAGTGAAACTCATTCTTGTTCCGGTGGAAAAGTTTGTCGCTATTGTTTTAACAATTTTTACGAAAAAGATAACTCAGTTCTTTTCATGTTTAGATAGTTTGAAAAGGGACGAAAAGGACACTCCAGCAGTCCTTTTTCGTAGAATAATCCCTTAAGTCCGAAAAAGTATAAAATAATACAAAAGGTATGACTTTTCGATCGCTTTAACGAGCTGAAAAGACAAGCACTCGATCTTTTTGTTTGATAATCCCTCCGGTTCCAAAATATTAAAATGTACAAGAGGGATGGCACTTATCTTTACTTTAACGAGCTGGAAAGGCCAATAGCTCAGCAATCTTTTCATATTTAATGAGTCTAAAAAGATCTTAAAAGAAACTCGTTTTTGAGGAACAAGTGATGTTTTCGGGTAGCAGCTGGTTCTAGGTAAGTTTGGAACTTCTCAAAACATGGCAGTATGAAGAGGGTGGCTAACAATATCACTTGTCGCAGTTGTTCCTCAAAAAAGGGTAAACAATCAAGTGGAAGCGTATGATCGGCCAAAATGATGGAGGTGATGGAAGAACACAACCAAGGTTCAAAAGGCTGATAGCATGGCAATCACAAAGGTCGTTTACTAAAGGCGGGTTTATTTTTTAATGAGCTTGAACCTTGTGCCAACATGTGCCCAGTGGAAGTTTTATTTTTTAACGAGCTTGAACTTTGTAGAAACATTGCTCATGCTAATCATTTAAAGATGTCTCTTGTTAGTAGGTTCATTTTTTAACAACCTTACACCATGCGAAACTTTGCTCATTGCCTTTTCATATAGGCTAGAAAAGAACAAACTGCAAAGCTAACTACACTAAAAGCTAAGGAACTACTGAGGTTAGGTAGGAATCCTTCCTTTGCTTTGTCTGCACACCACCGACAAAGGTGAATGGTGGATCAAACCATTCACCTAATCTAAGTAATTGAACTAAAAAGCTAAAAAGTTAAAAATGCTACAAAGCTAAAAAAGGAAATTGTTCATATTTTGCTTGCATAAAAAGGGTTGCATGCCCCCAGGTATGAAGAAAAGGAGAGTTTCCAGGTTACCATATGGAATTCCTTGCGTTTAGGCAGGATTGTTTCTGTTCGTGGCTAGACAAAAACACTTACTTGGCTCTTCCCATAGACAAAGGTGAATGGTGTGAGCTTCCAATCACATAACCTTCAAGTTTCAAACCGATCCTCAAATCCTACAAGGAAATGGTGTTTCAGATCTATCATAGAACCTATGTGGAAATCTATCTTTTTAGCTGGGTTCGCTTGCCGAAGCAGACCAGGGTGCATGCCCCCTAAACTTCATTACATTCATCGAACTACCCGCGGTAATTAGGTGGATGAAATGAAGGTTAAAGAGACATTCTTGACGCAAAGAGACCATTTAGGGATGATGTTTGACTTGTAGCTGTGTTTGAACCGGGAAATGAAAGCTGGTCGATAAGCTGTACCATTCTGCCTTCATGCGGAAAACACATCACTCGAAAGAGTGTGGAAACAATAGCTTACATGCTCTAAACATAGTCACATCGAAGGAGTAAATTGTAATCTAATGGCCCTTGGACTGCAATCACGTTCAAGTGAATGGTTTTCCTTTTCAAAGTTATCGGTAACTTTGGAAGGATCCCAAATGGTCGACTGGTTCCTTTGTTAAAGCCTAACAAATTTTGATTCTCAGACAGAAGCGATGGCGAACCAAACACTTTCCAAGCAGTTGAGGAAAGGATACTCACTGAAGCCCCTTCATCTATGATGGTGCCAGACATGATCATTTTGTACACTTGTACTATGATCCAGAATGGTACGCTAGATGGAAGGCGGGGTCTTGCTAGTTGATTCGAATCGAAGGAAATGACTAGACTACTTGGAGGAGGTACCAGATAAACAGTTGGGTGAACCTCTTGAACTGGGGAACTTTCCTCCTGTTGTAAAGAAGCGAATTGATTTCCCTAAAGTTCATCAGGCTTTGTACTAACAAAAAGAATTTGAACGGTGTCGTTCTCGTTCTCTTTGGAAATTATATCACCTGAAGGTGGACCTTATGAAGGCAAGACTGGGTTGACTGCCATCTCGACCTATTGACTTTGGTCCGGTATGGACTCAGAAGGTTTACTGTCATGCGGAAAGAGTTATTTTTGCTAACAAAACTAACCTCCCTAGGAGTCTAAGACTCTCTAGTGACAAACAAGACAATTAAGAGCAATCCTTCTCTAAACATGCATTATCCTATGAGAAACCAAATGTTTTTCGATCCTACCTGAAGTCCAACGCTCGTTGTAGCAGTCTAGCCTCGCCGATCTAGATGAGCTCCTCCTTCACTTCGAAACCTGCATACACTAACAATCAAACAATTACATAACACCTGAATATTCCATAAAACAAATCATATTCAACATATAGACCAAGGAGTATATGAAACAATTCATTAACAACAAATCATTGAGAAGAATGGACTTATTTGTATTAAGGAAACAAAAAAGAAACCATTACAACCTGAGGCTTGGTGTTGTGCAAGTTCCTCCTAGGGTCCAGCAAGAGTTTTCCTTTACTTTGACAAGCTCACCCACTTCCAAATGAAACAAGAAAGGATGTTAATCTCTCCTCACAAGCTTACAATGGAAGTCCTAATTCCAGCAGCATCTACCCTTTGGAATGTTCAGCTTTCAACCTCCCCTCCCTTGGCCCAATGGCTGTATTTATAGTGTTCTAGAGGAAGTTATTCAGTTCCAACATCAATGGGATACTCCCTCTTTTGGATGGGGTAGCTCCTCTCTTGATGGGATAAGTTCCTCTATCATAGGGATGCATGAACCATCTGGAGGCGCTCAATACACATCAAACATTCTTCTAGAAAGCTCTAGAAGTGACCACAAGTAACTTTTTTAAGATGAAACTCGCGCCTTTTGACCTTTACAGGAGTACGCACCCATCCCTTGACTTACAGAGCGTACAAGTACGTAGTTACAATGAGCTTGGGATGCGTACACGCAGGCAAGGTAGAGAGAACCTGCGTACCCAGAGATAAACATGATTTTTAATGACTTTCTCTCTTTTTTGAAGTTTAACATGGAGAACAGAGGTATAAGGCTTGACAAGGAGGATAATTTGACTATTGATGGAGCCATATTAACTGCAGATAGTCATGGTGACAAATTTCAGTGTAATAGATTGCCCCCTAAAGTGCAAAGCCTGTAATAGATAAGGGTTTTATATCATCTAGGAAGGGTGAAGTACTTTAGCATTTCGAGGATTATCTCATGGAGAGCCCGGTTAGAACCTGCAATTTTCAACACAAAATACATGTATAAGATTATATCATCACTGAGGTAGGCATTCCCATACTCAGATCAAAACTTTAACTAACAGAATAACTATTCTGATACAGGAATGATTTTATAATACATCATAATCATAGACTCGTGTAGACACAGTATGGACGCAACCATCTGTTTATGATTGATCTACAACATAATGAATACAAAACTCCTCGCAGCCTGGATGGTGGAACTAGATCCAGGGTTTCATCTCTACTTCCCGAATTGGTACGATTCTAGCCATGTGAATAAATGAGTCAATGTCGAACATGGTAGAAACCACTTGATTACCAGTCAATAATGTAAACTGTTAACAAGTGTGAGAGAGACCACCAGTGATGTCAATGGTTCTCAAAGTACCCAACACAATTCATGAGATGTGAATGAATGAATCAGTGTCGAACATTTCATGAAATCCTTTGATCATAAGTCAATGATGAAAACTAACGTCGAAGGCGAGAAACCTTCCATTGATGCATGCAGACTTCAAGGTACTGACGATTTCTAAGTCAACTCTCTAGATAATGTGCTGATGTCGATAGAAAGCGACCCATTGTAGGCAAGCCCGCGACACGAAATCATAGTTCAAGTTGAAGAAATGTTGATGTAAGGACTGACTCAATGATGATATGATGGACGATAGGTATTCTGCAGTTGAATGTTTTGTTTTAGATCTCTTGAACACATAACGACACAACAGATGGTTTGGTGATAAATGACTCAAAGTCGACTCCCATAACCCGGCTAAAAATGTCAAGTGATTTTGGTCAACTGTGAGGTAAAGGATTTCCCAACCCAGGTGAATGAATAAGTGTCGTGGTCAAGAGTGGTAGTAAGGTTTTTCTTGAGACAAAAGGATATCAAATAGGCTCATTCTTCTCATTTTTCCCCCACCATTTCTGGCAAGTACCTCTTTATTTTTTACAAGCTTGAGGAGGATAACATATGCTTGTTTTTAAGCTCATCCTTCGGATGAGTCCAACTTAGTTTTTGATTCGAACCCTAAGAAGGAGTGGTCCGTTCCTGTTTGTAATAGAACAGGTCCTTTACTGTGAAATTTTAACGAGTCCAGTATACGAGAAACTCGGTGCTTTTCATATTTAGAGAGTCTGAAAAACTTAGAAGACTCCAGATTGAACTTTTTCGTAAAGTTGTGTCTCCTAAGCCCGAAAAAGTATAAAATAATACCTAGGAGAACCGCTTGATCTTGCGACCAAGGATATTTTTATAGTTAGTGTCTTTGACCTGAAAGTAAAAAGCGATCAAGGACACATCGTTTTATTTCCAGTATCGAATTTGAAACGACAAAAATCCGGCAATCTTTTCCTGTTTTTACGGTCAGAAAAGGGCTATAAGGGGACCGTCTTTTAATTCTGTTTTAACGAGCGTAAAAGAAATGATCGGCAATCTTTTCATTTTTTAGGAGATAGAAAAGGGCTTAAAAGATGACTCTGATGTTTAGTTCATGAAAAATGACAAGTTTCCCTGAAAATCCCTTTGTCCTGCACAAAAACGACACATTACTCATACCTGTTTAAGATAGGCAAAAAATACATTGAAAAATGACCTTCTATGGTGAAAAATCTACAAATGCATCCTCCACCTCATCAAGGGATGCTCTATCCTGAAAAATCCACCTCAATGCATCCTTCCTCCCCTGTGAAATATCACCATCCATGTGAGGAGGGAATCTGCAGGAAGGTCCACCATTTAACCACTCATAGTTGTAGTATTTTAGGTTCAATGAGTGAGTCAAACAATGCAAAAGTGTGCAATTCTTGTCCCATCTACTAACAAGAATATCTTATATGGTGATGAAGAAGGCCCCTGATGATGTCTCATACTCAAGACACTCACTCTGTAAAATAATGGTCCTCATAGAGTCAATCATGGAATCCCATCCCTCATAAATCTCTCCTAGGATGAGTTAGTATGTACCCGTAAATCGTAGCAAAGAAATGATAGAGTCCATGTTCTTAATAGTGAGATCTACCCTTTCCCACCAAGCATCATCTAACACTGTGTCCTTAATTCGTTTTGAGGCAACTTGATCTGTCCTTCTCCAAAAAGACCAAAACTTTAAAATAAATATGGCCCCAAGAGCGGTCTTGACCTCCCTCAACCATGGAAAATTTTAGGGGCTAATATTGTAGGTGGGCTAATTTTCCATGGATTTTCCAAAAAATGTATTTCGAAATTTCCGTTTTTTCTAAAAATGATACGCCCAAATTTTATAATATAAAATTATTTTACCTTAAAATTTTCCAGCACTATATAGAAACGATATATAAAATCCTTATACATTTGAATAATTTTACAAATATATCAATAAACATTTTATAGTTTTCATTTAGGGACTAGTGAGATTCGACAATGTTTTTAAACTTCAAGATAATTTTCCATCCTTAAAATTTTCCCTGCCCTCAACCTCTTCAACCTGATGAATGAAGAGGTAAATCGTATATCTGCAATCTTCAACAATGATAGATGGGTGTATTCCTTGTAGATTGTGATGACATTTGTATGATTGTGTACAAAGTTGCGGATATGTCGTGCATCCTCAATAACACTTCCATCCAAGGCACATCAGAAACAATAGATTTAAGTGCTAAATTCAAGGAATGAATAATGCAAGGTGTCCAAAACACTTGTGGATATTTATTTTCCACAATCATGCCAACAAGCCTGCAAATGATGCATTATTTGTAATGATTTTCACACAAGAATCAACACCTACATCTTCAATAACTTTAATGAACAACTCACAAATATATTGTGCATCCTTGTGTTGTCCAAGTGCATCCACTGATTTCAAGAAAACTGGTCCATTCAAGGAAGACACCATGAATTTAATGAGTGGGTGGAGTGCGGATATATCCATCCATCATAAACAAGACTAACCCCAGATGTTGGCCATGCTTATTTAATAGGCTCAAGTATTTTTTCTACCTCTTTCTTTGCATTAGTCAGCAATGCGGTTCTAAGCTTCTCTCACCCAAGAAGCACATACCCTGATGGAGCCTCTTGAGTTAGAGCTCGACACATATGAAGAAATAAAGGTGAACGTGCAATATTGAAGAATATGAGTTTTTATTGGAAATAATACTGAGGGGGGTGAATCGGTATTTTAAAATCAATAACTTTTTCATTTCCATAATCAGATTTATATACGCTACTTCAGAGAAGGGAACCCGTGTGTGCACGGAACTATTCTTATGGCAACCAACGTATATCCAGTGAACTTATGATTCAATTAATTCATCATATGTTGATCTTTAATTAGTACATTAATACTTTATTAAGAATTAAACAGTAACCATGTGCATCACACATAAGAAACACACATGAACACCAAGATTTAAGGTGGAAACCCAATGTGGGTGACTAACAGGACCTACGTATACTTCTTAAACTGCTTTACATCAACCTTTTCCTATACTTTCTTTACTCTAATCAGTAGACCTAAGTTCTATTTTCTTGTTCTTTTATACCAATGTCCTGTTACTTCTAAATAGACCTGTTACACTCTAGTTTTCCATATTACTTCTGAAATGATTCCTTTGAACTGCCATGCATTCTGTCACATCTAATATCTCTCCTGTAGATTCATCTAGTTACGTAGATTCATCTAGTTAGCATATACAAGTGAGTTGTTTTGCTACAAGTGGGTTGCCATCAAGTACAACACATGTATCATAATGCCAACAATCTCCCCCTTTGGACTTGATGACAACCATGTTGGTGTTGATTATTGCACGCTGTAGAAACTGTTAGAGATAACAAGCAACATCAAAATAATCTCCCCCTTTGACATCAAGGGCAAAGGGTGGACCAAGATATTCTCGCCCTTTGATATGAGGATTGTCATATCTGAATAGATGAATATAAACATTGATCATGCTCCCCCTAGGCACATGTTGAATTCTCTTATTAAACTCCCCCTATGATGCAATGCACTAAACTATCCATGCTCCCCCTCAGCACATGCATAGCCTACAAAAATATTTTCCAAAAGAATAGCATGACTCTATAACTCGACTATGTGAGTTTTACGTTCCTATCACCAATGACTCATACATACATCAATCTCCCAACCAAGTGGGGATATACCAAATTTGACTCATCCACCCAACCAAGTGGGGATATACCAATTGTTTATACATCACAGAAATATAGCAATTATTACATCATCCTTCCCATGCATATTGGGGGTATAAATTACATCATATGACCAAAAGCACTCATTAAAAGACTATGATAGACAAAGACATATTGTTACATCATTTTCTTTTATATGACCTTTTCATCGAGTGATATATATGACATTTATAACAAAGACCAAAGATCTAAACAAGACCATGATAGTCATCTGCAACTATCATACACCATATATGATTTGCACCATAAGCATCTATCAGCAACATCTAGACCCACAACCTGTATATGTCCATCATCAATTATGAAGATATGAAAAAGTAAATATCATCAACCTTTGACAAAGTATGGCATATATAGATATCAACTCATCCTCTTGATCTCATCAAGATCAACTTGCTTCATTTCCTTAGTAGAAGGAGCCTTATGATAACCTTCCATGAATCAACTAATCATATGTCATATCTGCAAGCAGTAAAACAAAATCATTCACATCATATGATATGTATGTGAAAACACCATAGTCATCATCTATGATCATAAGAACTGAATGATCTTTCCACAAGACCCCTCAATATATCAACCATGTATCATCACTAGAAAACATCTCACATCTCATAAGCATCAACCATGGTAATCAACATATGTAAGTATCAACCTATCATCATAAGGTAAGAAGTCATCATCATTATGTGACTAAGTAAGCCATGTATCTGAATATGCATGTCTTCAAATAGCTATGTCTTCATGAGACCTACAATAACACCATTCTCTTGGCCAACCAATGATATTTTTCAATATGAAACTTAAGTAATCATCCATGTATCCAACATAATGTGTATCCGTCAACTATGTATCTAGCAAACCATGAGATCATGGTAATTTGTTAAGTTTTCTTGATACCATCAACAACAACAATCCTCAAACATGTGAGAGGCAAGAACTATAGAAATCCTACATCATAACTACACCATATGAACTTTATGCATCTTTGAAGGCATGATGACACCAGCATCAAAGAAATGAATTTGTGTACTCAAGCTTTTTCCTTCTCCTTGTCCTTATGAAGATCACCATGTAAGTAGCATATAAGTACTGTATGTATCTTCAAAAAGTCATCCACAATCATCCATAAATCTGATATGAATAACAACTATGTATCCCCAAGCAATAAAAATATCATCTGAGATTTCATCATGGGAAACTCATACCCGTAACTTAGCATGATGTATCATTTAAAAACTTTAGCCCCATAAGCATCATCACCATTGGTAAGAATCATTAGGTACCAAATATTTCTAAACATAATGCCAACAATGCATTATTAGAGGCATAACATATTCTCCCCCTGAACCTGTGCCACCTGTTCACTGTCAGATCTGATCATTGCATATATCAGTGAGAAATATCAAGGCATCATCATGAATAGGATATACATAAACTCATCAACAACTTATGAGGATCAAAATCATTTCTAAATAACATCCACATACTGTAGTCATCAACAGAAAAGATAATTGATAATTGTCTGAATCATTTTTCTGAGTCTGCCCTGCTGCTTCTTCCTCAAACCAACATATACACGACTGTGCAACTTCTAACTCGCGTACATATGCGTCTTGTCTTCATGATAAATGTGCATGAGAATTAGGACACTAAAATTTCATACTTTCAATTCCTTTTGAGTCTATTTTGTTTATATACTGAGTTATGCCACATATTTCTGTATGTAATTCCTTCGTCTTCCATTTCTTGGAGTGTGATGATGTTTGTTCCTTTTGGTATGTTGGCCGAAATTTTCTCCTGCATTCTTTTGCTATATGCCCAAACTTGTTACAAGCATAACATCTTATCTGTTTCATATTCCTTCTAAAGCAGTTAGTGGCTTTGTGACGAAACATATTGCAAGAAAAACAATATCCCTTGAAGTACCTGGAAGATGATGATATTTTTGTGTGACAGTTATTAGCTTGAACCATTCTACTTCTGCGTCTTGCTGCAACATGTCCAAAATTATGACATATAAGACAATTAACATTATTCATCAGAGGAAGGAATTGATTAACACTTCCATAGTTAGGAGTAAATGATTTTCTTTGAATACTTTCTTTCCTTGGTTGTTGATGGGGTTAACCTCTTATCTCCTTGTTGAGTGTTTCAGATTTTACACTGGAATTCCTTGCTTCAATTTGTGAGCTAGGTTCACCTTTAACAGTTTCATGAAAATTGTTGAGCCTCAAAACTGCCTTTTCCTCAGCAACTCTTCTCATCCCTTTTCTTTGTTTTTCCATGAAGAAAATGCATTCCTATCATCGATGACCAGTATATATTGCCTTAAGGAGGACATTTAGTGATTTACATGTTATGCTTTTATGTTTTTCTATTTGAATAAGTTTTTGTCTTTTAGCTATGGAACGCAGCCTTTTCTGCAACTAATCGGTTGTTCCGCAACTACTTCCATGCTTTAACAGGTTCCAGGTGTTAGGAGGAGAAAGTAACTACATGGGCAGCTCGGAAATCATCACAACATGGATTTTGTCCTATTCACCTAGCCCAGATCGACAAAGATGGTACAAGACTCTGGTCAATGGAGAAGTCAAACGCAGAGATCGAAGGCAACAGGACTCTATTTCATGGATAATCAACACATTTCATAGTGATGGGAAGCGTTATCCGAAACAACTTCCTGAACCAATGGACTCCAACAACCATCTGTGCAATCGAATCCAATAGCCATCATCTTGGATTTATGTCTCCAGCAACCAAGGAAGAAAATTCTGTGTGCCTGTATTCTACGTGTTTTTGGCTGTAGCTTATTTTTCTCCACAAACAGTTGCATAATTTTCTTATAAATACCTGTGTGAAGAACTCAAAAGGAGTTCAAATTTCCTCATGTATTAAGCTCAGACTACTGCTCTGTAATTTTGAAAAACTCATTTTCTGTGTTTTTTTTTAATATGAAGACCGTAAGTTTTATGGATATGTAAAGGAGTTTCTTGGAGTTTGATTAAGTACGCATAACCTAATCAGTTGCAGAGGGCCCCTGCGCTGACTAAGGTTTTATTTCATTTTGTTTTATCTTCTCTAGTTAGCTATAAATTCATCATTTCTTCCATAGTGTTCATAACCATTTTTCTCCCAAAATTGAGAGGTAGAGAAACTAAGCACTTCATTTAGTTTTTTTTCCATGATAGGTTAGACATTAGTTGCAGTTTCACTTTCAGTTTTAGTATTTCATTTAGTTTTGTTTCCATGATAGATTAGACATTAGTTGCAATTTAACTTTCAATTTTAGTATTTCATTTAGTTTTGTTTCCATGATAAATTAGACATTAGTTGCAATTTCACTTTCAGTTTTAGTATTTCATTTGGTTTTGTAGATTAGACCTTAGTTGTAAT
Organism: Pinus taeda; assembly: GCA_000404065.3. NCBI lineage: Eukaryota > Viridiplantae > Streptophyta > Pinopsida > Pinales > Pinaceae > Pinus > Pinus taeda. Next base: position 1,295 of record APFE031709934.1, on the reverse strand, counting down.
TTCACTTTCAGTTTTAGTATTTCATTTAGTTTTGATTCTGTAATTGATTAGACAGTGGTGCAATTTTACTTTTTAGTTTTTAGTTCATGATTTGGAAATAATGCTAAGAGCAGAAATAGATACTCTGTTTTCATTTCTTGATTAAACTTTGCTTCCAAATCTTACTTAAGCTCTTTTAATTCTCATTTCTTTAGGTTCTTAGCAGTCTTTACAGAAGTTAGATTGAAGATTTTTGTTAGTTATTTTGTAAATCATTAGGGATTAAAGGACCAAAAAACCCCCAACACAACATAAAACACAAAAACAACGAAGTAAGAAGGGTCATCTAGCACAAACAGTTTACTACAGTTCATCAGTTTATGATACCCAGATTTATAATTTATGTAGAACAATTTAGGACACTAAATTGACCATACAAAAACCAAGACTAGATTTGATGGCATGAGACCTTTGACTACTAAGAATACAATTCAAAATACTAGTACTATCTTGAAATCGTAATAGTTTATCTTTTTCTTCTAATTTACCTTTTAGGATATTTACCTCAATCTGATATTGCTCTTCCTTTTCAAGATACTGCTTCTTCATGATTTCTTCAGATTTTCTTCCTTCTTCCGCTTGTTGCCTTAATTCGAGAACTTCATTTTCTTGTTCTTCAAATTCTTGGAATAGTTCTTCATTCTTCTTATTTGAATTTTTGAGATCTTGTTTTAGAGAAATGACCACAACTTCAAGACCTTCACAGTAGTTGGTTCTCTCTATAAGTTCCTTGGTTGCTATGTCCTTTTCATTCACTTCATTTCTCAATGATGTCACTTCACCCTGCAGCCTTTGACATTGATCTTCCTTTTCCTTGCACTGCTTCCTTACCTTGTTTCCTTCCTCCAACTGAGATTTTAATCTGGTAACTTCTTCTTTGTAGGAACATTCCCTTTTATCAATTAGATATTTTTGATCTCTAATTGTATCTGTGAGCCTTTTAAATTATTCCTCTCTTTGATTTCTTTCTCTTTCACCCATAAGAGAAAATTCAGTTGTTTCGCTATCATTTTCATTATCTTCAGATGAACAAAGAAATGTATCACCAAAGGACAACAAATTCATACCTGATAGTTCTTTTGCTTGTTCATCTTCATTATGAGTTGATTCTGAATCTGAAGAGTTGCTTCCACATAAAGGCCAATCATCTCTCCCACTGTTACAATTCCTTTGAGATATTTTCTTCTTTTGAGGTGCTTTCTTCTTTAGCTTCTTTCTTATTGTTTCTACGGATCTCCTTCAAGCGATCAAGCTTC
>APFE031709932.1:70677-107132 GCA_000404065.3 Pinus taeda | reverse complement strand
CCCTTAGCTCTTGCACTAGCCAAGATACTAGTACGTAGGTGCTGGCCTACAGAAGGCTACAACCTTCTCTTTCTTCCAGGGACCACATTTCATCAATTTTCAGACTAGATACATGAACATCGAACAATCATCAAGAATCAACCAATCTCCTTTTCACAAATTAGATCTGAATCAAGTAGATATTCTTCTTACAGCTGTACTCAAAACACAGTACCAGAAACCATACACCAGAAAATAGAACCCATAATACAACTGCAACAGTCAGAAGCAGCTAGATCACAACTTAGATTATATACGCTATTTCAACAACCTGAAACTAGCGTGCATACGCTTCTGCGTATGGAACAACCTGCATATACGCCCCTTTACTTCACTGAAACTGCGTGTATATGCGTCTTCGCCTTACTGAACCTGCGTACAGATCTTATGAAGGATAATTCACTCTTTCAACTATTCAATCATTAAATAAACCAGATTATCAGATAGATAAAGCAAGCGTCATATCTAGCAGATCAAAATCATACAAAGATAATATCATTCAAGCTTAAAGATTATGACCCATGAATAGAACTTATCCTCCTTTTGCGCTAATGTTCCTTCTTCATTTAGATCCAGATCTGTACCATTACCAATATACCAACTCTAGCACTTTATCAGATGTTCAATAATAATTCAGATTATCATTTGCCACATGATCTCCTTCCTCTTTTATAGTCTTAGGCCTTCCTCAATACCATGGTCCAAAACCATAACATTTCAATACCATGAACCCAAAACTAGGGATCAACATATCTGCCGAGATGACTTGGTCCAAAACATAGGTTCAAATTCCAAGGACTAACTACCATGGACCAAAAATATGATCCCCAACATATACACGCTTTTGTAATGTAAAACCCGCGTGTATACGTGCATTTTTCTAGATGAACCTGCGTATATGTCTTTTTATTCTTTCTGAGTGCCTGAACTGAGATCTGTTACCAAAGAGAGTTGCCATCAAGGACAACACCTGTGCCATAGCACCAAACCTATGCCATAATGCCAACAATTCTCCCACATGATGCTCACGATAACATGAGACCGTCTAATCACTTGGCCTAATAACCAATGCAGTCTCGAAGACACTCCTACTATATACGTTTGGTATTGTAGTGACAAGTCATCTATAGTCGCATATTCTGGAATACCTCGAGTAATCACTTCTAGATTGTGTTCTATCACCACCATGGGATCTGCTCCTTCCTCATATGGATAATCTTCTATCTAACGTGCTAGTTGTTGTGCTATTGGAAACATGCCAGGAGGCCTTTCTGGTCCAACGTCTGCACATTTATCACAAGTTAAATCTCGGATACACTTTAATAAAAAATCATAAAACTTGAAAAATCCCAAAAACAAGTTTTACCTGCATCAATCCACTGTTCACCCGGTGGTAGAGGTATATATGGATCCCATCTAAAATATGTTCCTGCATAGGCATAGTCATCCACAATGATTAGTTGGCGATGCAACCAACTAAAAAATTGCGAAGGGAAATGCATATGTTGGCCCCCTCCTCCATGAGGCATGAGTTCACTCCATCTGACCAACCTCGGATCTTGTAGAGCAGGATTCAACACCTCTATCCATTGATACCAAAATAGGGGCAAATGCTCGAAAAATAATGTGACCAAAATCGAACCGAAGCTTAACTGCTTCAGGTTTCCTCACTTACCTTTGGTGAGTTGCCTCTTCATATTGGCCAACAACCCATCAAACCAATTGAATATTGTTGGAGTAAGGCAGTCTACTGTATACTAGAATTGAGATTTTCAAATATCATGTAAAGCCTGTGACCCGACTATACAAGCCATGGTGCGTAGAATCGTCCTCAGGGGAAGATTGTTGACAAGTAGTATTTTCACCTTACCACTCACTATTGTCTCTGCACCTGGGCAATGTCTCCTAATTAGGGCATTGGTGCTCTCACCTCTAGGATGAATCTGAAGATTTGAACCCTTTCCCCTCTTCTGGACAATCCAATAATGAAGTAAATGTTCGTTACTTCTAGCTCTAGTTCTTGGTCTCAAATAATGAAGATTTCTCAATCAACATGAAATAAACTGATCAGATAGTGTAGAAACTCGTTTTGGGGTCAGAGTCCTATGGTTTGAAAGAATTTCAGTAGCCCACAGTTCCTCAAAGCATTCACACATTGCGGATCTTGGGCAGCCTGGTGATCTTCTACCTCATGGCCTCTCTCCTTCCATTTGGTGACCATGTTGTCAAAATCTCCTACAAAACAACCATTAAATGTTGATTACATGCTTTTCAATGGATAAAAACTAAAAAATTTCGCTCTAAGAGGAAGTTTTTCTTCAAATTTTCCACCCTGAGGCCATTGCGTCTATTTTTATTAAACCCGCGATGATCACCCCCCTATAAAAAAAAATTGAAATCCTCCCTTCTGGAAAGCAAAAACCCAGTGAAATAGCATGAAAACACAATGAAATGCAAGAGAAAAGGCAAAGCTCTTACTTGCAGCTGACGGTTCGTGAAATTATGCCCTGGATCTCCCACACTGCTCACCTGAAAAATCGAAGAAAATGGGGTAAAATGCACTTGCCAAGTTACTCCAAGTGAAATGGTATAAATGTTTTTACTTTTGGTCTATTAATCAGTTTTAAACTCATTTTTTGCCAATATTTTATTCTTTTTCTCGATATCAGTGATGTGTGGTTGTCTTTGTGCAATTATAGGTCATTTTTGGTGGATTCAATGATCATTTTTTACTAATTCAATGAGTTTTTGTTTTATCTCTTTTTCAGACTCATTAAAAATAAACGAAAAAAGGAACCCCCTTGGAGTCATCTTTAAGCTCTTTTCTGACTCTCAAAATATGAAAAGATTGTCTAGTACTTGTTGAAATTAAATGAACTGACATCGTCTCAATATAATTTTACCCCTTTTTCGGCTGAGATTGATTATTTAAGAAAAATTTACACCTTGGTCGACATGGTCAAGAGGTTCTCTCGAATATTGTTTTTTACGTTTTCGGGTTCAAGGGACAAATTATGAAAAGGAACATGATGGAGTTTTATTTTTCGTCTCTTTTTCAAACTCTCTAAATATGAAAAAGATACTGAGTTATCCTTTCGTTGAACTCATTAAAAATATTTACGACGAAAGACTTGTCACCATGACAAGACTGAGTTTCTCCTTCCTAGGACTCGTAAAACTTACTTGGATGGGTTCATTCGAAGAATGATCTTATATGACAAGCATATGCTATCCCCTTCAAGATTGTGATTAAGGATAATTATGGTAATCGCTAGAAATAGTGGGGGAAAATGAAAGTGAAACATCCATTGTATAGGCAACATATCACTATTGAACATGACACTCATTTGTTTCTTGTGTTGGGTTTGGGATATCCTTACTCACTCACTTGTCCTTTTGGGTTTGGGTGATCCATTTTTCCTCTCATTTTCCTATTCCATTTCGCCATCACGACCTTTGGTCTTATGTTGAGTCAAATGTTGCCACACTCTGGAGTCGTGTTGTCGATGTTCAAGAGAAGTCCTATTTGCAGTTCATTACCTATACATTGTCTGATCCTTTTTCTACAGTCTTGGATCCTATTCATTAATTGCACTTTATCCCTTGTTTTGTTTCGATGATGGGGGAATCATTATGGTCCTCCTTCAATGGTCACTTATTTTCGACTTCAGCTCATTATCCAGTAAGATGAGTTAGATACTCCCTTTCAGTACCTTAGAGATTGCATGCCTTAATGGAAAGTTCTTCGCATTCGATGATAGGTTTTCATAATTAGCCTTCGATCAGATGATTCGACGACTGTTCGACTTCAGCTTCATTTTCACATTCACGGATTATATTGTCCTACCTTGAGAACTATTTTCATTATTGGTGGTTTCTCTCGTGCCTGTTAATGGTCCACATCATTGGCCGGTAATCAGGTGATTTCATAGCATGTTCTACTTCGACACATTCATTTGCATGTTATAATTCATAATTTTATCAGGTTGGGACGGAGTGCAAGACCCTGAGTTTTGTCTGATATGACTCAAGCTGCGTGGAGTTATGTATTGTTCATGATTGTACACATGTTTCTTCTATGCAAATGGTTGTGACCATACAAGGAAACTTTACATTTATGATGATCCTTTTATATCGGGTGGCTGCGTCCATACCTTGGATCTTATATTTATAGATGATCCTTCTCATTCGGATGGTTTTGCCCATGCCATGGATCTTTTTCATAGTCCTTACTATCTGGATGGTTGCGTCCATACCGTGTATTCATGTTTTGATATTAGATATGTATATGTATATGGGTTCTTGATTTGCAGGTCTCCTGATAGTGTTTGTTCTCATCCTTGCAAAAGCTCGTAAAGCATCTCAACCATCACTCCATGTTCTACCTTCATGCTTTAGGGGGCATCTGTTACATAGTACTTTGTCACACCTCCCTCACTTCCATGTGACATACCCCAAAGTGCCTCAAAACCTGGAAATCATGCAGTGTACTCATCCCAATATGTAGCTCAGATCGTCCCTAAAACACTGATGGAAAAATGCCTTGAGTTTCCCTTGAAGAAAAGAGCTCTAAAACCTAATTTGAGGATCATCTCTCCCCTGACATTGGAAACCCGTGTTGGTCGCTAGTTGTGCTCCACTAGCCTGACACTTCCAGTGCGCTTTTGGCTTATATACCTGCGATGATCCCTAAAAGGAAAATTTTCCCAAAGAGGACAAGAAGCTTTGTGATCTAGAGGCTTCCAAAACGATGAGTTGGAGGTTGTTCGATGTGCATGAGGTCGAGTTATCTCAACTTGGGCCTTTGGTCTTATCCCTATGAGATACCTCCTTAAGATGAGGGCCTTCTCCTATCCTTGGAGAGATCCTAACTCTGTTTCCCTACCTATATATTCATCTTTTCCCATTCCCAAATGGTTGGTCTTCAGCTATTTGCACCCTTATGGTGAGATAGTGCCTACATGCTACTCTTTTGGCTTGGAGAAGGGGTGCTTGGAGAGCTTGAGCTTGGACTTGGACATTCACTCAAGGGGAGCTTATTGACATCAAGGCTTGGTTGTATGCTTCCTCATTTATTCTATTAATATATACAACTATTGGTTCACTTTCCATAAATGTGTGTGTTAATACATCATTTATCTTAATGCTCCTTGATCTATTAAGTGGATTACTTTCAATTATGCTATCTATTTTCGTTTGCTTTGTTTTGTTTTTTTCATCTCTTGCGCATACATTCAAATGCTGCGAGCAGTAGAACTAAGCCTGAAGTGCAAGTGGTTTGAGGTCTTTAACAAAGGAGGACATTATAGCATCAGAACAATGTAGGTCATCTTCCTCTTCTCTCATTTCGATTGTAATTTAGGAAAGTGTCTTGTAGATTCACGTAGGTTGCTAGTCCCACTCATTGGGCTAGAGGGATCACCTCTGTCCGTAGAGAGGATTTTCCTAGGCAACACACCTCCTCAACCTTAGACACAATCTCCTTTACTTGACTCTTTAGGCTTACCGTGGCGAAGTAAATTTCTAAGTGTGGACACAAACAATTCCTCTAGCCCGATAGCAGGTCTAGCCACAAACAAGACATTCTATGGAAGATTTCCTTAGGTTAGAACCAATTAAGAGGGCCTACCTCTTAGTACGATTATCCTATTTGGTGATGACCTTGTTTGCTCGCTCCAGATATCTCCCGTTTCCTCCTTTGAGCACCTGCAACAAGTAAACAACAACAAACAACAACCACGATAATATAAAAATTGTAATTCAACCTACTTAACAAGTCAAGAAACATCAAACCATAAACATGTGAGATGACACTTATGTAGGAAATCAATCGATAGTTGCATATATATTAAATCAAGAAGAGATTACAACCGTTGTCTTGACGTTGTTGTACTCCTCCGACAAATTCGGGTTCCCACACACTTCCATTAACATTCCACGATGGCCTCAACAATGGTAGTTTTAAGGCTCTTCCCTTTAGTCTTCACATTAAACCAAATTCACACTTCTCCCTCACACACCACTAGAGAGCTACAACTATGAATAACTTGTTGATTACTCTTCAACCAGAGCCTAATTAGAACTAGCACACCAACATTAGGTTGTGCTTGGGAAAAAGGGAGGTTTATATAACATGGATGGAAGAGAGATGGTTCCTCTTCTCATGGGAGAAGGTCTTATCTCTTGAGGTAGTACCATCCTAAAAGGGGAAAGGAGCCCAAACTGACATCCTCGACTCTATCTGGCCCAACCATTTACCAAAATTTTGTTACGAAGCTTCTAGAGCTGGAAGCTTCAACTCCTTATTTTAAAAACTTTCCAAAAGAGGATTGGCGTGACTCGAACAAGGCTTAATCGCTCCGCTCGGCACTAGGGACAATTTTAATCCCTGCATATTGGCGCGATGAGGACACAGGGCATTAGCATCGGTCTTGTAAACTAGGAAAAACAAAATATTTTTGGGAAATGATGAAAAAGTGAATTGTTCTGCTCATGAATAGGGACAAAATGGGAGTTTCTTCATGTAGGGTTCACTGTAGAGTTCCTCCAAGATCATGTAATGGGGAGTACAGGGACAGTGGAAAAATGTTGTGTAACACTTACCCACATATTTCTTGCGGAAATCGTCATTGGGATTTTTAACCATGATTGGAACTGATCCAAACTCCTATCACGTGTCCACCACTATGGTTGAGACATCAAGCATTACATCCTCATCTATGTTTGTGACATCACCAGAAGATCATTTACATGGTGGTTCGTGTGTCCCTCTTGGATATCAATCATTCTGGTACCTTTTTTGGTGTGGCTTCCAATGCTTGGACCTCTCCCATGACATCCAATTGGGGAATAATGTTTGGTACCTCTCTTATGAATGCCGCACAATATTCTCATCTCCCTCCATCTACACCTACAATAGAGAACCAGGATGGCCCTTATATCAGTGAGAAAATATAGCCTCAATAGCTCAACCCTCTTTATGTTGGGTACCCTACATCTAGATCACAGTTGCCTCCATCATCACCTCCTCCAATGGCAGGGGGAAACCTGTTATTGGTATACCTCAAAATGGTAATCCACCTAGTTATAGTCTTCCTCATCCTGGAATGGCTTCCAGTGTTTGGCAACCTAGTTTACCCATATAACCTAGTTCATATTGGGATTGACTGTTAAATTCTCAAACTGTACTATCTTCATTGCAAATTACTACCTATCCGTCAACATCTCAACAAGATCAAATACATGTGAGACAACCTTTACAGCCTATTCCAATGGTGTCTGGTTCTTCCCAAGCCCCGATTTGTCAACCTTTACAAGGTCCCTCACCTTCTTAACCGTTTGCACAAGGTACTCCTCAAGTTTCAGTAGGTCAAATTATTCAGAATTTGGCGTTGTCTCAATCGAACCCGTACCAGGGGGCAATGCAAACCGTGATCAAGCAACAATATGGATCTCACCAAGTGCCTTTTCAAGGCCAACAAATCCAAACCCAACCATTCCAACAACTTTATCGTCATCCTGGGACTGGGCATCAAACTCACTTGTATGCTTGTTATTAGAACCCTCCATATTCTAGAAACCAGGTTCCTTGTTATCAGAGCCCTCCTTATTTAGGAATGCAAGTGATTTTTTCCTAGGCTATCCCTTCATATCCAGGTCATCCATCTCTGGAATTTAACATGGAGTTTCCTTTTGTGGCTACTCTTGAGTTACCAGATTTAACTTGGCTTACTAACGGCCCCATTTCTCATTTGCCATGGTGGCCGATTATTCCCACTAAGTTGCCTTTTGATATCCCAAAATTCAATGGGAATCCTAGAGAATACCTGTCGATGCATGTTATGACATATCATCTATGGTGTTCATCCAATTCACTCAATGATGATTCCATTTTACTTCATCTTTTCCAACAAACGCTTATGAGTATCACCACTAAATGGTATATTGAATTACCTAATGCGTTGTTTCACAACTTCAACACTTTAGCCACTACCTTCCTCACACATTTCTAGTTGCCCATCATATATGAAACTAGAACATAACTATTGACTAACTTTCAACAATTAGAATCTACTTACATTTTGGATCACATTCATGAGTGGAGACACCGTCACCAATTGGTCAATACCTATGTTCTTGATTAGGAATTAGTGGAATGGTTTGTTAAATCTCTGTTAGCTCCTAAAATAGAATATGTGGCCAAAGGTGGAGTTGTGACTGAAGAGAAAGTTATTTCTCATGCTCAATATTTCGATATGGTCTATACCCAATCGGGCACGCTCTATGATAAGATACCAAACACTTTGAGACCCTCAAATATTTTTCCTCCTCCATCTGGTAAAGAATCTTATGATGTCAATGGCATAATAGATTTTGCTAGGTCGCAGCCAGTGAGTAGACCATCTAATGTTTCTCTTACCGATTCCTGCACAAAACCTTCCATATCATGCTCCTATGACTTATTCTTCCAAGATAAATGTCGGCTCATCTGATAAACTCAAGTCTCAACAACAATATGGAAGTAAGAAGAAAGGTAATGGTAAGAAAAAGAAAGATTCATCACCGCAAGATAAATAAACAAATTCATCTTCCAATGAGAAATGAAAGCCTTGATACCCATGTTTGATTTGTAACGAGGATCACTTTACATGTGATTGTACACACTGTGATTAAGTGAATTAGTTCTTTAAATCATTCACTTCTCCCATTGTGCTGACCGACCTGTTTCCCAATCAGGAGATCCATATGGTTGCCCGAGATGCCTTTGCCTCTTAAACTGTTTTGATGCTTTCCTCCTCAAAGTTGAAATCTGATGTCATGATGGCCACTCGGAATAAGGACTATGGTAATGTGAATCCACCGAATGGTTAAGCTACTAATCAATCTTCCAGTTCCACACCACCTTCATGTAATCTTGTTCCACCTCTCATTCCTACAGAATTGAATATCAAGCCTTCGAAGGGTGTTATCCATAAGTCTGCTTTCAACACTCGTTCGAGAGCTGCTCAAAATTACAATGTAGTTGAAAACTTGACTCAGTCTCCTTCTGCTATGTCGACTCTTAAGGTGTTGCAAAACTACCCCACCCAAAAGAAGGCCTTATTGTCATTTAACGAATGCGTGGATCCATCGGATTCGAACCTAGTGGTTTTCTCTCATGAAAATTATACCCCTTGACTTCCAGCCCAGTTAGCTTTCATGATTCAGGTCGTTGTCCATGGAAAGAACATTCATCATTCTATTGTGGATGAGGAAGCCTTGACCCATATCATGTCTTTGTATTACTAGAAGGTGATCGATTCACCCCAACTGAATAAATCAACGACCACATTAAAATAATTTGATGGAAGGACATACAAACCTTTTTGGATTCTAAACTCTCTCCGGGTGGAATTAGGGGGAAAAATAATCTTCGTTGAAGTAGAAGTTATTGATGGACCTTTGGATTACAATCTTCTACTGGGATGTATATGGGTTTATACTATGGTTGTCATCATTTCGGCTTACTTCTGTATGATCACCTTTCCTCATAAAGGAGAAATCATGGCCATAGATCAACTCACCTTTTTCGACTTTGAGTCCAATGTTACTGGAAGTGTCCTTCTTGTAGGAGAAGCCCTACATTCCTATCAACATGTTAGAGTTGGTTTATTGAAGGATTCATTACTTATGGGAACATTTTCACTCCCTCCCCCTCCCCTTCCTATCTCCTCCACTTCAGATTCTTATATCAACATGGTATCATCATCTACGATCTTGACCAATCCATGGATTGTCTGTGATTAAACTAGCATAAAAAAAATTAGTGACTAGATGCCGCTTAGCTCCATTGAGAAAGATTATAAATCCATCTTCTTTTCTTGTGCGACCCATACTTTTTCCTCAATTAATTAGATAGATCGATCACTGGATTATGGTTCTCCCTTTGATCCTTTCTCGCACACAATCTCTACCGAAAAAATCATCATGGAGATTATGATGCCAGATGATGCATCGTGGGAAGAACATCATCATCGTTCCTCCTTCCCAGATACCATTGAAGATAATATAAATAGTGTATACCTACCTAATTTTGTTGAACACTTTACGAATTTCATTTCCATTCATGAGATCAACTCTAAAAAGAACCTTTCGAATATCAAAGAAATGATTCCTCTCGATATTTCAATTAAACCAGGAATAGTAGAAAATCTATCATCAGAGCATCTTGTACTTCATATGAAATCAAGATTTATCGAGTCCTTTTTTGTGAGTTCAGAGATCTCTTTGCCTGGACATATGAGGAAATGCTAGGTATTGACCCAAACATCGTAGTGCATGAAATCAAAATGTATCTTGATGCCAAACCCGTCCAACAACGCCTCTATCTAATCCATCCCAAGAAGGTTACTGGTATAAAAGATGAAATCAAAAATCCCCTTTAGGTTGGTTTCATATGCCCCGTTCCTTTAACTGATTGGCTATCAAACATTGTCCCTATCATGAAGAAACAAGGAACGATTCGAGTATGTGTCGATTATCGAGACGTAAATCGAGCTTGCCCAAAGGATAATTACCCGACCCCGTTTATTGACTAGATTGTTGATAATTATGCTGGCCGTGAAATTTATTCATCAATGGATGGATTCTCAGGTTATAATGAAATCAACATCCTCCCAATGGACCAACTTAAAACTACGTTTATTTGTCCTTGGGGTACTTTCGCTTATAAAAGTCTACCTTTTGGTATAAAGAACGCAGGGGCCACGTTTCAATGTGCGATGGACTACGCTTTCCATGATATCAAGAACATCATGCAACCCTATTTGGATGATATCTCTACTCACTCTAAGCATCGGGTTGATCACCCCATGCATTTAAGATCCATCTTCCTCCATTTTAGACATTATAATATCTGATTCAACCCACACAAATGTGTGTTCTATGTCGGTTTTGTTCGACTTCTTGGTTTTGTAGTTTCGAAACAAGGAATTCATATTGATCCTTTAAAAGTCCAGGAAATCATCGACTTTCCTGTACACTCCACTCTTGTTTAGTTACAAAGACTCCAAGGGAAAGCCAACTTCCTGAGAAGGTTAGTCCCTAACTATGTTGAACTGACCAAAGGATTTACTCGCTTGCTGAAAAAGGGGATTCCCTTCCATTGGGATGACGTTGCACATAAAGCATTTGATGCCTTGAAAGATGTTCTGGTTCGGGCATGTCTTCTATATCCTCCCAACTATCAGCGTGATTATTTCCTGTATGTCGCCATCTCTACTATAGTTGTGGTGTTGGTCCAAGAAGATGATATGGGGACTGAACATCCCATTTATTATCTAAGTCAGAAGCTCAACGATACTGAGATCTGATATACTCATGTGGAAAAGTTAGCTTTGGTGAACGTTCAAGCCTTCCAGAGATTTCGACACTACATCTTGCTTCACAAAACTACAATCATTTCAGATTGAAACCCTATGACATAAATATTTTCACATCAATTGCTGGGGGGCAAATACTCTAAGTGGATCATTATTATCGAAGAGTTCGACATGGAATTCGTCAAGTCCAAGTTGAAGAAATCCTTACTTTTTTTCAAGCTTATGTGCAATCTCCCTTCCCTTAATGCTGAGTCTAGATCTAAAGATTCCATCCCAGATGAGTCATCGTTCCTGATCTCGTCATCTAACCCGTGGTATGGAGATTTTCTCATTTATCTCCAAACCCAAACTTTCCATCCTAATACCTCTCGTTCATAGCAACGACATATCTGATACCAATCACGAAACTATGTGATTATCTACGAGACTCTTTATTGTTGTGGTATGGATACTATTTTACGAAGGTGCCTCACTTTCAAGGAGGCCGAGAAAATATTGAATAAATACCACTTGGGGGCATGTGGTGGAAATTTATCTGGTTATGCCACTGTGAAAAAAATATTACGCATCGGTTACTTTTGGCCCACCATTTTCTGTGATTGTATCCTCGCAGTCTAGAAATGTCATGTGTGTCAGATCTATGATCTAAAATTCCGTGCTCCACTTGCTCCTTTGCATCCCGTCATCATCGTTGGTCCCTTTAAGAAATGGGGCATCGATTTTATGACATGTAACCCTCACTCGGACGAGGGGAATGGGTACATTATCGTCATTGTTGGTCTAAGCGATGCTTACATTCAATAATACTAATGAAACGAGTGCATGTTTTTTCTTCAACCATGTGATTTCTAGGTTTGGTGTTCTGCAAGCAATAGTAACGGATCACAAGAAGCATTTTTGAAATCATATGATGACCTAATCAACTACCAACTTGGGACTTTCACATGAAAATTCCACTCACTATTATTTTCAGGCTAAGGGACAAGTTAAGCCAATTAACAAATTTCTTAAGACTATGATTCAACATATGATAGGGTTCCACAAATCAGATTAGCACTTGATTGTCTTTACTGCCTTATGGGCATATCGAACCTCAGTTAGGACTACTAATGGATTCACACCCTTCCAGTTGGTGTATGTTCTTGAAGTGATCCTCCCCATAGAATGTGAAATTCCATCACTCAAACTAGCTATCGAACTTCCTCCCGCTACTTCTGCAGAGGAGGAGCATATTTCACATCTAACTCATTTGGATGAAACCTAGTGTGATGTGGCATTAGCCAATGAAGCCCATAAAAGACGCATTAAAGTGCAATATGACAAGTGTCAAGCCTAGAATCTTCTCGAAAGGAGATCTGGTTCTCTTATATGACTAGGAGGCCAACAAGTTAGGTCGAGGAAAGTTCTAGCCTATGTAGTTGGGCCCATACGTTGTCGAGTGAGTCCTTGCAAAAGGGGCTTACAAGTTAGTGGATCTCGATGGAATTCCATTAGCGGAACCTAGAAATGGGTTGTACCTCAAAAATACTATGATTTATCCCATGCATGGTACACTATGTAAATACTATGTATAAGTGTGTTGAGTGTATTTGCAGTGTGTTTTTTTAGAGTTTCCCATGGTTTCTATTAATTATGTTTACTTTTGGATTACAGATATCAACCTCTCTTGAACCTTATATTGGTTAGTTCGATGGTGCTAGCCGTAGTGCTTGGAACCTATCCTCCACAACGTGGGCTATTTTTGCTCCAAATGGTAAGCTAGTGAGTATGCAAGGCATTTGCATTGAGCTAGTTGTAGTGCTTGGAACCTATCCTCCACAACGTGGGCTATTTTTGCTCCAAACGGTAAGCTAGTGGGTATGCAAGGCATTTGCATTGATCGCTCAACTAACAACATTGTTGAGTATAGTGTAGTGGTTGAGCTACTTTCTGATGCTATTTCACATGGTATCCATCATATAGTCATTAGGCTTGACTCGCAGCTCATAGTACTACAAATCGCGAACATCTATTCAATGAGAAACCCCACCATCCTTCGCATGGTTTTGAGAGTGTGACATTTAAAAATAATGTAAATAAATTTCAATTCACATCACATCATATTGAAAGCAAAATAACAACTAGGAAACACTGAATATCTATATATCTTATATTATACATACATACATACATACATACAGATATATATATATATATATATATAGATATATATATATATAATATATATATATATATATAATATATATATTATATATATATATATATATATATATAATATAATATATATATATCCACACATCCATATTATATGTATATATACATATATATGTATTATATATATAAAGTTTGGTATACAAAATGTGTGCCCTGAGACACATATGGCTACGTCGTCCATATAAAAATATCATGCAAAACATCTAAGTGGACAAATCAATGGTGCTCATGATAAAACGACATTGCACAAGCTAGCTTGTGTAGTAATCAACCAATACAACTAGGCACTCAGATTGTGTGTCATTGAAGTTGTAATGGAAGCTGATCAACCATGGTCTCATCAATCTCATGTGTCAATCCTTTGATATGGTGCTCCACCTCTGATAGGATCTCTGCTACATCTGGATCATGTAGTGCATCTCGTCCTACCGCAACGAATTGTACTGGTCCCACTGCCTCCTCATGTGGCTGTCTCTCTATGCAATGGAGATATGTAGCACCCATTGGTCGAACAGGTCCAATGTCTGCATGAAAACATCAAATAGTTTAGTCTCGGGAACATCCAAAAAATCACAAAAAAATGTAAAACTTTCAAAAACTTAATGGTCAAAGTATCTTACCTGAAGCATCCCATTGCTCACCCTTAGGAAACTCGAGCTCATGATCATCACAAAAATCCCCCCCTACATAAGAATAATCATCAATGATGATGAACTACCTGTGTAGCTACCCAAAGAAGGCTAGTGAAAAGTTGATCATTGATGGGCCTGCATGTCGACTCATATGGTCTATCCACCTCCTCATCTATGGGGTCCTTGGATTGATGAGCTCAAGTAAAATCTGTCGAGGCTATAGTAGTGGCACCCACTCTATTAAGATCACTCCATAACCGAAGTTATTCAAATTTCCCTCCTTTTCTTTAGTAATTTTCTCCTTCAAATTGACCAAGACACCCTCACTTCAGTTGAATATTGTCAGCTCTAGATATTCTATCCCATATTGCATGTAAGATCTTCTCACTACATGTAGTGTTGAGCCACCTTCCAATTTTGCAATAATGAACAAGATCATTCTTATAGGTAATTAGGTTACATCCTTTATGTTGGTTTTCCCATCTCTAGTAGGAAGGGTTCGAGGTCTGCAATAGGTAGCGATATAATCTTTCACCATCTCACCACTAGGTCTTCCACCTAGAAGAGAGACGGGGGCACCTTGCTTTGACAACCCAGTCATAAAGAAAATATCCTCTACCTGTATCTCGAGAATATTCTCCCTAAACCTAAACGCCCATGCCTATATATCCCATGAATGGACAAGGTACTTTAACAACTCCATCTACTTCCTCATCCGGGAAGCCACAAGAATTTCAATAACCCGCAGTTTTTGAGTGCTTGGATGGTAGACGGGTCATTGCTGCATTCAAATCTTGTTCTTCATGTTCTCTTTATTGCTAGGTGAATGTTGTTTTGTATTAATGGGTACTTGAAATGTCAACAAGGATCCATTAGGCTCTTTCCCATGCAAAAAACTTGACAAAATTTGAGGCAAAACTGAGAAACAACTTAGAAAAATGCGCCCAACGCACCCTAGCAGTGTCTGCCAAAGCATTGCAGCTCTTCTTGTAGTGTTTCCCTGCCTAGGTGAAACGCAGTTTTCGACATGGTGGGGGTGAGTTGGTCCTAGGGCGTCTTTTATGAACCCCAAGGGCTTCAAAACCCTAAATATTTTGCATGAAATCACAAAAATGGATTGTGGAAAGATAGAGAAAGGTTTCAGTTCCTACCTAGAAGCAATGCCACTTGAAATGGTTCCTTGGATTGGCCACATTCAACTGCAGAATATCGAGGGAAAAAGGGATCCAAATACTCACTGTTGAAGGTAAAATGTGAAAGGGTAAAAATGACAAGTCATTTTTAATATTTATGGTCATTTTCTCATTATTTTATTCATTTTTAATGTTTTGACCTAGATATGCTTCATTTTTACCATGAAACGGGTATGTTTAATCCTTCTTGTGGTGTTTTCAGGAGGTCGAAAACTATTAGTAGGTTTTCATTATGTTTGAATAGGTTACTTTTACCACTAAGTATAATTTTATCTCTTTTTTTTCGGACTCTTTAAAACCACGAAAAAGGAACCCCCTTAGAGTCATCTTTTAGCTTTTTTCAAACTTCCAAAATATGAAAAAATTTATGAGCACTTGTCTTTTCAAAATTGTAAAAGTAAATGAAGAGACATCTACTCCGTATAAATTTAACCCTTTTCCGGACTAAGATAGACTAGCTACGAAAAAGGAATGCCTTAGTCAAACATCGCTAGGAGGTTGTCTTGGGTATTGTTTTCTACCTTTTTAGGCCTAAGGGACTATATACGAAAAGGGACATCTGGAGTTTTCTTTTTCACCTCTTTTTCAAACTCTCTAAACATGAAAAATATGTCGAGTTTTACCTTCACTGGACTCGTTAAAACATCAAACAGTGATAGACTTGTCAAACATGACAAGGTCGAACCACTCCTTCTCAGGGTTCCTTAAATATACTCAGAGGGATTCATCTGAAGGATTGACTTAGAGATCAAGCATATGTTATCCTCCTCAATCTTGTTAAAAAATAAAGAGGCACTAACCAGTATGGTTGGGGAAATTGGGAAAACATGGGAATCCATTTTTCTAATGGCAGCGAGTCTCTCTTGAACACAACACTCTTCCACTTCACATGCGTGGCTATTGGCTTGGGTAATCTTCTTGTCTTTTGTTTATCATACCACTCTTAGAGCCTCCATCCCGGTTTTGGGTCAATGATGCCAACTCCATTCAGTGTCACCGGTGTGTTTAAGAGAAGTCATTCAGTTGATCTCTGCTAAAATACTCTTTAGCCTTTATTTCATGTTTTCCCAGCCTTATCTAGTTCCATATCAGCATCATTCTGATCATTATGTCTCAATCATCATACATATTTCATGTCATTGATGGGGGATACATCAAGGCCATCCTGTGACGGGTTGCTTCATGTCGGCATCAGCACATCATCCACGAAGTTGACTTAGAAACACCCCTTGGTACCTTGGTGCTTGCATACATCAATGGAAAGTTTCCTCACTCTCAGCAAAAACTTTACATCAATGGCCTTTGACCAAAATATTTTGTGTGGTGTTCAACATCAAATCATTTATTCACACCATAAAGATTTTATTATGGTACCTTGAGAGCCATTTACATCATCGGTGGTCTCTCTCATGTTAGTTAATGACTTAAATGATTGGCCAATAATCAGGTGGTGTCTAGCATGTTTAACTCCAACTCATTGATTCACATGGTTAGACTCGTACTTTGATTGTCCATGTGAATGAGGTAGAAGACCTCAGATCTAGTTTCATCCATCCGGGTTGCAATTTCAATATTATACATAGATCACAATGTATGGTGTTCATGATCATATTGACAGTCATCCACTCATGAGTCCACCAGTTGCATCTGTGGACGCGTCATTTAATCATTGTACATGTTATGTTAGCTTATGAGTTGAGTATAGGTATGCCTCCCTTAGCATACAAAGATGTCATGTTGTAAATGTATTATAACTGATGAAGCTCGTCGGTTGTCCTTGATCCCTACTTGTCACAAGGTAAAGCACTTCAGTCATCAGTCATCATCTCTGACTTTTCACTTCAGGGGGTATTCTGTTATAGGCCATTTTGTCATATTTGATCAGTGAGCCTCCTAATGGAATAAATCAACATCATATTCCTCCTTGTCACCATATTGCACAAATCCCTAAGCATGTACCTTTCATTTCCCATAATTTCAGGCCTAAACTGCATCATCTAAGCTAGTTTGAGAATTGACAGTCCTTGTAAGTCTATTGGGGTGCATTCACCAGCAAGTTTCTCCATTGTGGCCTACATTGGTCACCAGCAGGTTGCTCCCCTTTGCACATGCGTTGGTTCTAGAAATCCGGGATAATGATTTGGATTCCAGAAACTTCACCTTCTAGGAGTTTCTAAAAGTTGTTAGAACTAATTACCTTGGATATTCATTTGAATCCTATCCATCCCTACATTGGATTTTTCACCACTTATCCTTTTATCCTATCCCTCCATCAAAGGTGGATCTCTTACCCTATAATGGTAATTGGATAAGAACTCCCAACTTACCTTTCTTCTCTATATATTTCTATCCTGCTATGAGGTTAGGGGTTGGCTTTTAGATAATAATTCTTCCCTTATGTTGTTGTAGTGAGTGGTCATCATTCCATGCATTTAGGGTGATTGGAGGTGCATATTATGACAAGGAAAGGACAAGTCAACAACTCGGTGGGATCTCTTCTACAAGATCAACTCCTACTTATGGTTGTAATCTCCTTCCATTTATAATAATGCAATGAATTCATTGTTTTCCTATATATGGCGTTGTTTCATATATTTCAATACCATGTTGATCTATTGAATGAAGTACTTAGATGATACTACATACATCTCGTAGTTTCTTGGCTTGTGTTATCTGACTATGCAGGCTCTAATTTTGGCAATCAAATTTGGAATTAGAGCTTCCAAGATAAAGAAGGAGTAAAGGGTGTGAAGGATTCCAGGTAGGCATCACTCCATTATATTTTTACTTTAAGGAAAATCATTGGGTTCCTTTTCTCTTTGTTGTTCTAGGTTAGCCACCAACCTAGGGAAGATACTTTTGTCTGCAATCGTAGATCTTGTATAACAATGACCCTTAACATTGTCTTATGATGACTTACCCCCAGCTTATTCTTATAATTATTTGAAATGTAGTCCTTAAGATGATGCCGATAGAGGGCATGTGCCATTAGGATTGTTATCTCATACATGTACTCTTTGGATGAAATCCCTTGCTGCAAAAAGTGCACTTTGTCCTCTTTTTCTTGGAATTCAAACTCTCCATACTGGGAATTTGTTTTCCCTCTCTCTTATACTCTGGTTCCTTTTGAACTTTCTTTTTTCTTGTTCTTCTTACTAATTTCTTGCAATGTAATTGCATGGGATTTGGATTACTTTAAAGACCCCATATGAATTACTTATTTTTCTCTTGAATCAATGATTCCATCAGGCTATTCAGAGAGGGAAATCTTCCAACATTTGCCCATGGAGAGTTCATTAGTGTGGAATTGACAAACAAATATTAAGTACTCATATCCTACCTTTGGAATAATTGAAAGAATTAACTGCTCTTGCTTTCTATCAATACCACAAGATTTTACCCATTGAAGGAAAGTCTTGAACCCAATAAATATGTATTACAGGGTATTGAATTTTCTTGGGATAAAATCGAGTTAATTCTCTAGCTAATGTTGTCTCAACTCATCCAACTTACCAAACAAGCCCTCCAACATTGTCCATATTTCATTGGGAGTCTTACAAGCATCAAGGTCAAAGTCTTAAGTCTAGGGAAATGAAAAAGCATAGGATTCCATAGGATTCATTCATCTCGTTGAAGTGATTTGACTTATTTACAACTAAATTTATCTCTAATTAAGCCCCCATAGTGATTTTATAGAGTCCCTCATTGCGTATTAGCAATAGGATCATTGGCTTCTAGTCAAAGTAGTTGAATGGAGTAAGAATCACATTGATAGTAACTTGATCCATCCTCTTTTGTTGTTAAATCCTTGTTGAGCTACAATATTATCAATATTAATCTTACAAAGTCACTAGTTATATAATACCATGTTAGATTTGAAGCACATGCACAAGATGTAGTTGTGATAAAATACTACATTAGTTACTACAAAACAGAATTAGAGAAAAGAGATTAAATTAACATTTGAATAAGTAGGTAAAAGGCTAATTCAAAATCACTTGATGAATATTGACTCTTTTTAATACAATTAAATAACTCTCCCCCAGAGAGAAGTAATGCACAATAAGTGTGGTTTCCAATGCATGCACAACCAACAGAAAAGTAACTCCACCTTAGTTCTAGTTAGATGGGGAAAAAAGGGAGTTGTAGTGTTTAAAATTGAGTAAGGGCCAATATTAAAGTTGGATAAGAATAATTTAATTTAAAATTAAGTGAGGGAAAAAAAATAGAACTCCCTCATATAGTTCCTAACTCAATCAGTCAACAAAATCTCCAAAAAGAAGACTGGAAGTCAAAGGATAAGGTTTCCTATATTTAAGGGATGATTGAATAGGGTTATGAATATGGTTGTCACCCGAGATAGGAAGGAAGTGCACACTTGTGGATATGGTGGCTAGAAAATAGAAAGTGCACATTAATGGATAGGAAAAATCCATATAACTAACTAGTCAATTTCCAGTCACTGCCACATGACACCCATTGCTAAAAATAGACGTACTACAATTAATAAGCACTAAAAATATAAATTGACACTAATGGGTAGGAAATATGTTGAATACGTGTTATATTATTTATATGAAAATCCCCACGCAAAATGCATTGTGTTGGGCACAACGTGGGGGTCATATGCGGTGAAGCCCTAGAAAAAAAAATAGGCAATTTTTGCATCCATTTTTGGCAGTGTTTGGCACACCATTTTCACTTTTAGAGGTTTTGTGGAACATGGTGGTTAATCCAATAGTTTTTTAATTCCATTTAAGGAACAATTATTGTATTCTAATCTATGGCTAATAGATTGGGGCTCAAAGATACAACTTAATATACATATTATATTGTAATATTCTAGAGATATAATATAATGAAAAAATGGTTTTTCTTAGATTGGGTTTCTAGATTAAAACCTCCATGTTAAATGTGTGTGTGTGTGACTTACATATTTTGTATTTATATTAAGAATACTGTTGTGACAATTAACTATACATGGTTAAAACCAATATTTGGTATCAAATCGAGGGTGGCTTCAATTAGATGTCTTTGTGGGTAGGTGTGGGTGGCTTCAAGGGGATGCCTTTGTGGCTAAGTGTTTTTTATTAGGCATGTGGAAAACCTTATTAGAGTGGAAGATCTATGTTATTGATTCTTGTAGTGAAAGGAAATGGTGAGAAATTTAAATATGGAGATCAAGAAATTCAATGGGTAGAATTTTTAGCCATGGAAACTCAAAATGGAAGATCTTTTGGTCAAAAAAGATAAGTGGAGCATTGCGGAATTGAGTACTGCATCAATGGGGATGTTGATAAAAGGTTGGACCAAGTTGGATCGAAAGGAAAAGAACACAATACAATTACATCTATCAAATTTAATGTTATTAAATGTTTTAGAGGAAGCTATAATGCAAACATTGTGGAGCAAGTTAGTAGCTTTGTATGAGTCTAAGTCACCTGGTGAACAAATTGTTCCAATGAAATAAATTGTATAACCTAAGGATAAACGATGGAGAATCCGTGATAGCGTATTTGAACACCTTAAATATTATGCTAAATCAAATATTATCTACTGATATTAAGATTTCATATGAAGGTAAGTGTATCAATTTGTTGTGTCCTTTACCATACTTGTGGGATAGTTTGGTCATTGCCAAAGATGGTAATGCACCTATTTTAGGATTTTATGAAATAGTACCATCCTTATTGGAGGAGATGAGACTGAAAAACATGCAAATTTAGAATGCAGATGCCTTATCTATAAGAGGATGCTCCCGTGATAGAAATATATATAAAAAAAGGTCCTTGAGTGGGAGATTTAAATCTAGAGGAAGATCTAAATATCCAGAAAAACGTAAATTTATGATAGAGATGTGGAAAAAAAGGCCATTATAAGAAACATTATAGATCCAAAAGTGTTGATAAAGAGAAGGAATTTGATGATACTCCTTCTATAGAAGAAAAAAAACGTTCAAATGAAGGATGAAATGTGTATTTGGCTTCTATAAGAACACATGCAGATCATGAGGCATGGTTGGTCAACATCGGTGCATATTTTTAGATGAATCCTCATATCCTAAGTGGTTTTGTGAGTATGAAAGGTATGAGGGAGTGATGCTTTCCTAGGAGATGAATCAATATCTAGAATCATAGGACAAGGAAAATTCAAGATGAAGCTCATGGATGGAAGGATTAGAACACTCCCTAGTACTCTAATCATCAAAGGAATAGCCAAAATTTGAATTTTTGTAAGAAATATTAGTGATGCAAGTGCAAAAGCAATGTTTTAAGGGGAAACCTATAGGACAGTTCAAGGAAAAATGATAATTCTGAGGGTAGTTTGGATTGGAACTCTGTGTAAGATACTAGGAAGCTCTATTAGTGGTGGGTGTAATAGTTATGTTTTTCCTTAGAGTGGAGAAAAGAAGTAAAAAATGCTACAAACTCTAGAGAAAATACTATGTTGTGGCATCAAATACTAAGACATACTTGATATAAGGGCATTCTAATACTACATGACAAAGGTATGTCTAATTTCTTTATAAATTTTATTTTTTTGAACATTGCTTTTATGGGAAGAATAATTGAGTATGATTTGATTCCATCATTGGGTAAATATTTGTACATGACTACTTGAGGAATACGTGGATGTATTTCCTCAGGAATAAATTTGAAGTTTGAAAAATTTAAAGAGTTTAGGACTCTTGTTGAAAATCAAGTAGAGAAGAAAATCAAGGTGTTGAGGGTGGATAATGGTGGAGAATTCGAGAGATTCTTTTAAAAATGTAGTATAAAAAGGTAGAAGACTACTTCGTGCATGCCTCAATAAATGGAGTTGCAGAAAGGATGAACAAGACATTGATGTAAAAAACAAGGAGCATGCTCAATCGTGCCATATTATGATAGGAATTTTGGGAAAATGATATGGATTGGATCATTATATAAATTTTCATCTATAATGATGATTTAAAAGTGAAAATTTTGGAGGAATCAAGTCAAGGAGTAGTTTTATCAATGGGACCCATTTTGGAGAATTGGCATATGAAACATTATAAGGCCATTTTGAGGCCTTAAATGACATTTTTATGGGGAAATTTTCCCTCTTAATATTGGTATCCTTTGACATTGTTCTAAAATCAAAGACCTTTTTATGGTCCAAGAATTGCATCAATGAAAGTTTGTATGCAAAGTTATGCATCTTGGAAGTTGACTTGCCATGTTTTACCACCATGGCATGAGCGGATGCCACATCAACCTTTATTTCTCATCCATGTGGGCTAGCCACATGGGGATTGTGAAGAAGAGTCTAGAAAGGTAAAAGGTGTAACTCTAGTTGAAAGTTGAATGAGTCAAATCTAACCCCTAGTTTGAATTATTGAGCTATTTTGTAACTAGGCCACTAGGAGGAAAACTAGTTCCAATCATTTTGATTGCATTTTATTCCATAGTATAACAAAGCAGTAGGGAGTGAGATTGGGAGAGCATAGAAAGAGGGAATATTGTGTTGTCAAAATTCCTTCTTTATATTCATGTAATTTTGATAACATAAAATTCTATTATTTAGCATTATGTAGCAACCTATGAGGACACAAGTCTCAAGTGAATCCATTGAGAGTGCCCTCTCCTTTGTAATTGCATTATTTTCATTCTATGCGGAATGGAGCAAAGAAACCTCATTTTCTATTTGGTTTTTCTCTCGTAAGGGTTTCCCAAAAAATCTCTTGTGTTCATTGTGTTTTGCATGTGATTGTATTTCATTGTTTTCAATTATATGCATTTTATCTATTACATGTGTAATTAGTAAATACTAGATATAAATTTAGGCAAATCAACCCTCACATTATATATTTTAGTCTATTTTTCTTATATCAATTCTGAAAAAACTCTCCAGTGGAATATCCACATTAATTGGATCAACAGAGGCAATGGATATTACATGTTCCTTGATAAATCGATCACCCTCATCAACATTGGATGATAAGACTCCACATGAGGTATGGATTAGTAAGAAACCATATCCTAAACATCTTAGGGTATTTGGTCATGATTCTTATGTACATGTTCAAAAGAAAATAAGAGTAAGTTGGATAATAAAGTTATGTGTATCTTTATTGTCTATAAATATGGTTTGAAAGGTTATAATCTTTGGAACTTGGACACTAAGAAGGTTTTGTATAGTCAAGATGTGGTATTTAGAGAAAGGAAAGATGTTGACAAATAGGAAGTCCTTCCAAAGGAGAAAGAACCAGAGATGGTAGAGTTTTAATTGAAGGATGATGAATCAGACTCTTCTGAGGAACCATAATTAGACAAGAAAGAACCACATACACCAATATTGAGGAGAATGGTTCAAGAAATAAAGAAACTAGAAAGGTATACTCTGCCTTATTTATGTTCTAGTTTTTCTTTGTTTATTACTAATGGTGGACTTAGAACTGCTAGGGAGGCAGTGGATTTATAGGATGGAAAACTCTAGAGAAAGGACATGGTTGAAGAAATGTAATCCTTGGACAATAGTGAGGTTTGGGATATAGTCGAGTTTCCATATGGAAGAAATCCTATTGGTAGAAAATGGGTGTTTAGGAAGAAGTTGAACACAAAAGGAAAAATGGAGAAATACAAAGTTTAGTAAACAGAAAATGCTTATTCCTAGGTAGAGGGAATTGACTTTGGTGATATTTTTTCTCCTTTTGCTAAGTTAAATTCTATTATATTTTTTCAATATGTTTCTACTTCTTTTGATTTTGGAGTACAATAGATGTACATGAAGACAAAATTACTACAAGGTGACCTAGAAGAATCTACATGAAGCAACCAAAAGGATTTGTAGTGAAGGAAAAGTAAGAACATAAGGCTTTGCAATGAAGGTAAAAAAAAACCAGTATATAGGATGAAAAAGTCCATGTATGGGTTAAAACAATCACCAACGATGTGTTATCAAAAATTTGGTACTTATATATTGGAACTTAGCTTCATAAAGAGAAAATCAGTCCATTGTGTGTATTTCAAATTAGTTAGTGATCATCTTATTTAATTGGTATTGTATATGGATGATATGTTGTTGGTTGAAAATGACAAGGAAATCATCCAATTTTTGAAAAATTAGTTGTGCTCTAAATTTGAGATGAAGTATCTTGGTGCTACAAATTTCCTTCTGGGCATGGAAATTAAAAGATATTAGGAAAGCAGGAAGCTCTGGTTAAATCAAAGGATGCAAGTTGAGACAATATTGTAGAGGTTTATGCAAGAAGGTAAACTAATAAAGATCCCTTTTCCTATAGGTGTAAAGTTATATGTAGATTGTTTTACTAACACATAGGAGGAGGAAGAGGAAACATCATGTGCTCCATATGATAGTGTGGCTGGTAGTTTGATGCATGCAATGGTTTGTACTAGATTAGATATTGCACATGTAGTGGGAGTATTGAGTAGGTATATATCAAAACTAGGGAAGGAGAATTAGGTAGTAGCAAGGAGGGGTTTTAGGTATTTTTATGGACAAGGAAGTCCAATATTGGATAGAATGTTGGGCATACATGAATTTGTTGATGCATAATGGGCTAGAGATTGGGATCACAAAAGATATACAAGTGGGAATATGTTTAACCTATTTGGAAGAGAATTTAGTTGGATGAGCAAGAGATATTTTGTCATTGAACTCTCAACTATAGATGCTAAATACATGGTGGCGACTCATGAAAGCAAAGAAGTAATATGGCTACAAAGGTTGTGTCACGTATTGTGTTAGTGGAATAGGTTGTAAGGATATATTATGACAATTAGATTGAAATATTCTTGGAAGAACCTAACTTATCATTCTAGGACAAAGCATATTGATGTTCAATATCACTTTGTGAGAGACATGGTTGAAGACAAGAAGGTGTTACTAGTAAATGTGGAAACAATGAAGAATATTGTAGATTCATTAACAAAGCATATGAGGACTAATAAGTTCTATTAGTGTAAAGAAACAATGGGCATTATTTCCCTATATTGTTAATGATGTACTTCATATGACCCCCCATATGAAAAATAAATAAATAAGGGGAATGTTAGGTATCTGTTATATTCTTTGCACAATTATCCCCACACAATATATGTTGGGTTAGGTGCAATGGAGGGGTCATAGGGAAGCAACAACACCCTCCCCCCTCCAAAAAAAATGGTGGGTTTTTAGTCATTTTTTGGTAGTTTTCAATACAAAATTTCACTTTTAGTGGTTTTGTGGCACATGTTGGTACAAGCCATGGTGTTGTAATTCTATTTAACGAATTACGATCATATTATAATCCAAGGCTAATGGATTAGCGATTTATGGATACCATGAGATATCTACACACACACACATTTACATTGTAAAGATATAAAATACTAAAAATCTTTCTAGTTTTTCATGATATGGGTTTCTAGGGTAAAATATCTTTATTAAATTTGTATGTGTGTACTCCATTTCATTTTTACTAATTTTATTAAGAATTTATTTGTAGTAACTAACTATGTAGGGTTAAAACCAACAAAATTCACATTAAGTAAGGCTAGGTAATGTGCATGTACTATAATAGGAAGTGTTACATGACCACATTCGATAGATATTATAGGACCTCGAGTAATTTGAAATGTGTGTGACACTTCCTTGTGACGCTGGTACCCTCAACCTCATCCAGAGGTTAAATTTTATTAAGAATTTATTTGCAGTAACTAACTATGTAGGGTTAAAACCAACAAAATTCACATTAAGTAAGGCTAGGTAATGTGCATGTACTACAATAGGAAGTGTTACATGACCACATTCGATAGATATTATAGGACCTCGAGTAATTTGACATGTGGGTGACACTTCCTTGTGACACTGGTACCCTCAACCTCATCCAGAGGTTAAGGGTGATCATCATGATTTATTTGGATTCTCCACCACTTGGTCCTATATGATACCGACCAACATCTCCTCATCCTCCTCCACTACATGGTTCACCAGGACCTAGTCTTGCAACAGACCAACCAACATTCCCTCGTCCTCCTCCACCTCATGATTCTCCTCCACCTTCTCCTAGCCCAAATTGATTTTCCTCCCCTTGCCCTCTTCCACATGATTCTCCATGACTTATTCCTACACCAAGCTAAAAAACATCCCCTCATCCTCCAACTAGGCCATCCACTGATCCACCTCCTCCTGCTCCAGATTCCATTGATCCACCCACTACTCCTGGTTCCCTTCTCCAAATCTGTTGCATATATAACATTATGTATTCATGATTTTTTTATGGGATATGGTCACATTGGATTTTATGCTTCTTGACAGAGACAAATTTCATACTCTAATTTGATCATAATTATTTGATATGGGTATTGATAAACCTCCTTCCTTTTATAGTGAAGGAATTAACGCCTTTGGCTTTGGTGGTGGAGCTAACTAGCAGTTTATTTCACATGTATATTGATTGATATATATTTGATTTGAGATGTATATATGATACGTTTAATGATTTTCATGAGATGTGTATTTGTCATGTAAATAAACATCTATATAACTCGTGTATACTATGTTTTTTCACACTATGTTAATGTTTTTGTTGTTTGATTTATAAAATTTATTATGAGTAGGATTATGATTAAAACTATTAAAGAATTCTATGTTTTTAAATTAAATTTGAGATGCATCACTAATTTAAATTTAGAGTTGTTATATAATGGTTTAACTTTTAGTTTTGTTAGTTAGATTTATCTAAGGTGGTTGGGAGGAATGATTGTTATCCTCCACACCCATATTCAATTCACGCTAGTGACATGATGAGCTTTGTTGTAATAACTTTGATCCTTGTTGTTGAGTCTAAGAAAATGAGTTTTTTAAATAGTTATGATAATTTGTATTAATAAAAAAAAAAATATCTTAGAACAATTTAGCAAGTACATTAGAGTGACTATTACAAATAAAATTGATTCCACAAATCTTATAAAAAAAAGAAGCTAAAAACCATCCTACACCAAAAAAATGGGGGTGGGGGCGGTGGGGTGTGGGTGGAGGATTCTAATAATAGGCCTTCTAAAGCTTACACCTACTACTTCTTGAGAACATGAGTAGATTCTGACATATTTCTTACATAGGATGATGAAAAAACAAAACATTTCTAAGGTTTGAGAGAAATCAACCCACTGCTAGACCCCTAGGAGCTAAGAGAATTAGCGACACCATATTTTGGGATTTTCTTGCTTCAATCTTTCCTACTTCTTGTTAAAGTAGGGGAAGAACACATATTGTTTTTTAGCACATCTAAATAGGAAGGAGAATAAGAGGGCTTTTTGATCTCCTCCTCATCCTCTATTCCAACTTCTTCTTCTTTCATTTCTATAAGAGGGATTTTGTCACTATCCTTGGATAAAGACTTTTCCTTAATGAATGAATTAATATTCTTTGGAGACACTTTATTTGGGATTGACTAATAAAATTGGGCTTCATCAACCATAGCTTCTACCTTTAGAGACTCCCAAACTTCATATATATTACTAGAGGGAGAATCATGATGAGATTCAAGCTGGCTATTATGTGACCTTTTAGTCAAATGCTTCTCATGTTTCCTTGTAATCAGTTTATATGTTCTTACTCAACGTTACTATGATAATATGTGTTACACGTCATTTTTCCACCATTAAGAAAATGACCGCAAATCTGGATCTCACTATCCAAATAATTGTTGCAAGTAATCCCCTACAATGTTGGAAGCAAAACCATTATGAAAATAACAAGAACCATGGATTACATTGCTTAAAAACCTAATTTCAAGCACTATCATACTTTCCTAACAATTACCTATGCAAACGAAATTATGATCATTATATCTTGTGCAATTCTCCACTCTGTCTTTCATTAAAAGGTGCAACAACCTTTTAACATAGCTAAAAATAAAAATAAAAATTTAGAAGCCTTGTTGGGGAATATTATACCAACAAGAAGGACTCGAGACCCTACCTATCTAGGCCTCATCCCATGGTTCATGAATCTATTCCCTTTCATTATGGAACCATAATCCCCATCTTTATGGATCTCATCCTTAGGAAGAGGATCTCAAACTTCCTACTCTTGGCCTATGAATTCATCTCAGAGCAGAGGGGAAGGCGTTGACGTGTAATGTAAAATTATGCTGTCAATTTGAGGTTGGAAGTTTGTCATTGAAGGGAGGATTGGATACTATTGGAATGAGGTTTGCAACACCAAGGGTAAGTTGTATCTCTCTTTTTCATTTAGTTATAATACAAAAGAGATAAAGATAAAATTTGTAAAAGTTTTAAATGGAAAATAGATAAAGATGGAATAATGAAAAATAAACGCATCAGCAAAATGTGTCCCCTTTATACCTTTGTTTTCCCACACATATGCCATCGTGTGCACATTCTTCATTACACATAATGAAAAATTATTCATCAGTTCCATGTTTTGACTCTCATTCTCCTGCACATACCATGTCCTCTGCACAACCTACATTCCACACATATTCACAGCTCCATGCAACTACATTTCTGCACAACTATTAACAAGTGCTTGTCGGTAGAGCTTCCACTATGCGGGGATATTTTATTATAACAGCACAACCTTTGATCAATTAATTAGCTCTATACAATTGTTCTCCCACACAAATAAATCTGTAAAAGTTATATATAGAAAATAACTTAAAATTAAATAATGAAAAATAAGTGCACTTGCGATATGTGTCAGAGCATTAACCAAAGGAACTCTCCCCCTACTCTGTAAAGGAGCTTCACCCCCATACAATTGTTTACAAATCCCTGTGAAGATAACATTCATTCTATGGAGAGAAAAAATTGTGATCGTTTGAGCATAGATTATCTTTCAAATTCATGATTTCTTGCAAAATACATCATCGATTTTAAATTGAGCCCAAACAACATCTCCAACTTTTATTAGGTTTCATTACTTTATGTTCAACATTTCATGTTTTTCATATGATATTTAGAGATTCCATTAAGACCCAATTGAAATTTCAAGATGTGATATTATTCAAAAAATCGTGATCGTTTGAGCATCGACAGTCTTTCAGATTCATGATTTCTTGCAAAATACATCCTTGGTTTTCAAATGAGCTTGAACAACATCTCCAACTTGTATTAGATTTCATTAATTTATGTTCAAAATTTTGTTCTTTTCATAGGATATTTAGAGATGTCATTCAGACCCAATTGAAAGTTGAAGATGTGATCTTATGCAATGCCAACTTCGTAGATAAATGTAACATATTCTACTAATTTAAAGTGTTGCAAAAATTGTTAGCAGTTGCGAGGTTGATACAATTAATTACATTGAAATTGTATTTTAATTTATATCAAGTAAACCACACAAAAAATAAAATTGATGCTAACATCATATTGTGAAAAATTTCACAGAAACATTGCCAATAACCCGTGATTAAAGTTAAGTTGTATGAACTCTTCTTCCACATAGCTTGAAATGTGTAAAAAATTTAAATGGAAAACAACTTAATGAAATAAGGAAAAATAAATGCACTAGTAATACATGTTTGATCACTAATCAAAGAAATTATTCCCTAACTCGTTAAGGACCTGCAGCCCCATACAACTATTAAGGAGTAACAAATTCTTTTGCACAAAGATTTCACTGTGCAGAAAGGGAAAACCATGATCAGTTAAGCATTTACTATATTTCATATTTATAATTTCTTGCAAACTACATCCTCGGTTTCTAATTGAGCTTGAAAACATCTCCAACCTATATTAGATATCAATAACGAGAAACATCATCTACATTACTTTATGTTCAATATTTCGTAGTTGTCATGTATGCCATTCAGGCCCAGTTGCAAGTCGATGATGTAATCTTATCCAATGCCGACTTTGGAGATAAAAGTTTATGTAAGGAAACAAAAGCTCAAATAATGCTCCTAGCTTCTAAATGAATTTTGTAGAGAGAAAATTGCTATCCATTGCTGCTTTGTACTTCAAATTACCTTCTTAATCAACGACGTTCTCAATGTCATTTAACTCTAAATTTCTCATTTTTGCATATAATCACCACGTGTAACTATTTTGCGTGTGATACATGCTACACGGGATACATTATATACACATTTGTACCCTAAGTCACATAAACGCACGAGGGCTTCACGGGGGGAACAATACCCTACCATGTGCATTCATATTAGGGGATATATATTGAGGAAAAAATGACATAATATATTGAGCATATAATAGGGGTAAAGGGTTTTTATATTGACAGGTATTAAAAATGGAGCTCAAAGTTAATGAAAAATATAAAGGGATATAAAAAAATGCTAATAAAAAAATGGATACTACAATATCTAGTGAAAGTAGTGGTTTTTTAAATTGGGAAGGTGAAATGGGTTTGAATTGGTAGGGGGTTAAATAATGTGATTTTTAGAGGTATTTTCCAATATGTAGTCAAATTGAGGGTATTCTTTAGTATGCCATGAACGCAAGTGATATGTCAAAGGTTCACTGAGCCTCAATGCAGAAACGTACGAAATTAAATAAAAATGAAATCTTTGTATCAGAGAACAAGCTAGCCCACACATACCTCATTCTCCGTAAAAGGAAACATAAGAATATGGGGTGATTTTCCCTTCAAATACAGGTGGATATTTCCTGAGACCGTTAATATCATTTTTTTTAAACGATCAAAATGGGTATTAGAGTTGCAGAAACCCTCCAATTTAATGGGTGTTTATGATTTTAATTTCCTACCCTGCTTGCACACACACCCTCCCCTATCCATGCAAAGGATCTGCAACCGCGTCAATTCTAGCATCACTAGGTAGAGCAGCAATATAACAATATCAGTGTTAGAGCACCCACCAATGGAATTAACACATAAAATTAGTATTTTATTTTTATTTTTTTTAAATGATTTGTTGGGAACTCACAAATACTAAAAATAAAACATCTTTCAGCAGCGCAATTATGTCTCGTCACAGCTCCCTCATCGAATAGAAAATTAGGAATAATATCTGCAGAAAATTAGAGAATTAGGTGACCTAATGCATATATATTTTTCCATGGATACATTATGCAGAGTGATTAATATTAAGTGGTTTCAATGATTTAAAAACCAATATTGCGTGGAAGGAAGATATAACAAAGAACTGTGTGGAGGGAGAGTGGATGCGGAGGTGCGAAACTTTGCGACAAAAATATTGTGTTTGTTATTGTGGATACTTGTTCTCCGATGCAAATCACAAATCAAAAGGTATAAGTTTTATGAAGCTTTTGTAAACAAGTAATGTATCCATAGTTGCATTGGCCATGTGTTCATCATGCATTCTTTTTTGGCATGCATATTTCCAATGCATATTGGACTAGTTATTGGGGGGATTCATTATGAATGGTTTTTCCCAAAGTTGTTGAAATCGATCATATGTTTTGAGAACTATGTTTTTTGCTCGTTGGCATAAGAATCATGCACATAAGTTGTTTTCGAAAACATGTACAAATTTTACGAATATCAGATACGTTGTGGTTCATTTATTTTGTGATTCTATATCTCATTCGTAGACAAGAATTTTATGTGAATCGATGTGGATATGAATATGCTATTAATGTGTGTATTTTATGTTATCTTATGGCTTTATTGTTTGTAGCTATATCAACCTATTCATTTTCTTGTACATTGTTTATATTGTGCTTATCTTGGAGTGGTAGGTCATAATGAATTTATAATTTTTTTGAAGAGTGATTGCTAAAGCATGAATGAACAAGCATGTTTGAAGTGTTATTGCTAAAGCGCAAATGGAGAAGCATTTGTTTACTATAAAAAAATGTACATATGCAATAATAAGGTAGCATAATCTATTTCGTTTAAGCAATTTTGCATATGTTCTAGGAGCTTGATTGTTTGATACTATGTGAGTGCTATTGCAGTTTAGATACACATCAACAGAGTTGTGTGAAGGAACAATAGAAAATTTCAAGAATTATTTACATGTACGGAATGTTGAATCCATATTATATTATGAACCTTAATTGAATATAGATGCATTGGTACAAATGCATGGTATAAATAGCATGGATGTTTACTTAGAAAGGATGACGAAATCAGCTTTAAATTCTATCGTTGTGAAAGAACATGGACTTTGGGGACACATATTTTGTATACATTGGTTATCGAATTGACTAAAAATTCTGATAATACTTTGGTCAAAGACAACAATGAAAACTTATTGCATTTTAATTCAAATTTGTGCACACCAAAATTCAATTTTTGGACATTTCAAACCACTTTTGTGCAATAAAAAGCATTCAATAGGAATTGATCGTGAGCATGTAATAAATATTACAATGTGTGAAAAAACAGAACATAGATGGATGTAGATAAAAGAAAGCATAAGTAGGCATATGTTTTAAGAGATTTTTTGAATTCAAGAGTATTTACGGTGAAATTTGTTTTGAAACAATATGCCAATTGATGGAGAATGAATATGATGTTTCCTTTTTACAACGCATAATTCCACAAACTTTTTTCAATGCCATCATGCACAATGATTCATTTTCATTAAACTGCATAGAAAAATACATGGACGAACACGCAATTATGCAATTTCTTGGAATAGTATATTGGCAAGGGTACATTATACAATTAGCAATTCCATATGAAAAAGGGAAGATAGATGGTAGTTTTTTTGTTAATGATTGGATACGATATATCTTGAATATAATTATATGCATATGGTCCAGTAAGACTCTAGTTGTTGTCACTGAATTTAGTGGGTTCGAGAAAGATGCAACAATATTCCATGTTATGAACTTGGAATGAGTGTAGGTCACTTGCATTATGAACCTTTGAAAGAGATAGTACAAGAGAAAAAACATTTCACATCCTATTGAAGCAGTTAACGAAGAGAAATATATAGAAGAATCTACTAAAAAACATAGTGAGGTTAACACGATGACTTTGAAAACATGAACATAAATGAAAATGGCAGAGAAATTGACATAGAGCTTATCAATGCAAATAAGAGATCGCGACTATTCTTGCATCGACTAAAAAAAAACATATGAGAAACAAGGACATTTTCGAAAAAAGTTACCAGAAAAAACTATGCAAGCCATTAATTTCTAGCTCTAAGAATATCAACATTGATGAAGATACTATGGAACTTAATACAAAGCCTATTAATGTAAGCAAGAGACCACATTGTCTGTTGCATGAACTAAAAAAATACATAAGAAACAATAATGTTATTGAAACAAGTCGGATTAAAACAGGATCAAGTGACGAAAATCAATACATAATACCATATTTCCTAATAAACATAAAGAATCGGTATAGATGTTCAGCTATACATTTGAAACAGTGGTCGAACAACAATATTTTAAGAAAATACAAGATGTTCTCGTTTATGATTATGCAATATGCAATTAAACTTGGTTTAAAAGAGATGTCATAGAAAAACAATTCAACAATGTGTCCAAAGTTAAGTGTATATGCCAAAAATGCAGAAAATCATTAAACAATGACAAAGTTATCAAATTCGGAGTTCCAGAGTGAATTAGATGTAATAGACAAATTGCCATAGTGAAAGAAATTTATTAATTCGAGGAAAGACTAATATCATTAAGATTGCCATTTTCGAAAATATGGGAACTTGGACAACATTTTAGAAAACCACAATTGGCATTAACTAGTAGACTAATCAATGTACCTACTAACACATCTCAAATTCAAATTTCACTTCCTTGTGACATAAATGAATCTAGTATAGCGGCTATGGAAATTAAAACATGTTTAGTGTTTAAAAAATATTTGTTATTGGGCGAATACATGTTCATAATGAAGGTATTGAGACGATTGTGTAAACCTCCACTTTATAGACTAGAGAATGTCAGAATAAATGAAAATTGGAAAAAAGTGTTTGATCAAAACAAGGATGCATATGCATCTAAGACAGAGACAGATACCTAAAGTAATGATGATAATGATTACTACTATCAAGATTCGATTAAAAAAACATTATTACATGGATTTAACAATTCATATAGTATTTATGATCTTCGTATTAACCAAATAAACATTGCTCCGCGTGAAGGCTATAGGCCTTTGGCCATATTCAGAGATAAGTATTCAGAAGAGATAAGATTTTCCACACTATTTTACGGGAAAAGGTGATCATACAATGTTATGGGAAACTTTACATCTCACGATATTGCTCGGTGGGAAATTTTGCATCAAGATCCTCATTTTGTGTTTTGTATAACGAATTTGTTTACAAAACAGTGTGAATTATCCTTAGTCAAGTATTCAATTGTATTTGGATTCATATAAGAAAAGGACAATTAAAAGGAAACAAATTAATAGCTAAATACATCAAAACAAATGCAAACTTTAAATTCATTCTTGCATCGAAATTTTTGTATATGGATTTTAGATGAATACAGACATCGTCGAACTATTTTTCACATTTGCACAAGAAATTATATGCAATGATCCGACAGTTGGGTCCACCAACTTTCTTTGTTTCATTTAGCAGTGCTAAGCATATATGGGAGCCCTTAATAAAGGCTTTGAAATAAATACATCAAGAGAAAAAAAAATCATCGACTAAAAGCGAAGTAGAGGAAGATGATGTTGATACCTTGATAAGAAATGACCATGTTACATGTCTATGATATTACAAAAGTAGAATGAATGATCTATGCCAGTTAATTTTACATGAGTCCAAATACTTTAGTGATGTTGTTGATTATTTATTTGCAACAAAATTCCAAAATCGAGGAAGGCAACATGAACATGGATTACTATATATAAAAAATGCCCCCATCTATGGAACAGGGACGAATATTGAAATTGAAAGTTTCGTTGACAAGTACTTGTGTTGTGATTCAGCTAAACTACCTACAAATTTGAAAACTATTCAATGTCATCGTCATACAAGCACTTGTAGGAAAGGAAAACAAATCTATTGCAGGTTCAATTTTCCAATTACGCCAATGCCAAGGACACAAGTACTTAAGCCTATGGAATTCAAAAATGTAAAAACAAAAGCAAATGCAAGAACAATATTTGATGCACTAGAGAATATGAAACATGATGAGACATATACATTTGATAGTTTTCTAAAGAAAATAATAATATGTTGAAGTGAATTTGATTATATCCGTGCTCTTCAATGTACTTTGAAACACAGAACAATTATGTTGAAAAGAGAACCAGTATACATATGGATGGATAGGTTCATTTGACATATTCCGTTAATCTAGGGTGCAAATATTGATGCCCAATTTGTACTTAACTCATATGCTACAACTACTTATTGTAGTTCATATATGACAAAGCTAGATAAAACAGTGACATTGATGCTTAAACGTGTACAAAGTGAATGTCAAAAAAACAATAGTGATATCTTAGAAACTATTGCAAGATATCGAACTTATAGCAAATGTTTGCACAATAAGTTGTATATATAGTGTTGCCAATGTTGTTGAATACTATTTCAAGAAAATGTATATGTATTAATACTTCAACAATAGATGATCAAATTTTTTTACTAAAGAAACTAAAATATCTTGAGTGTGAACCAGATGATTCTGAAAACACAACATGTGTATCTATTATCAATCATTGTGTTTAATGACCAGAAAATATTGAACATGTATGCTTAGCAAAACTTGCATTGTGTTTTACAAACAACGTAAACTTTGAAATGAGAACTAATATTGTTACCTGTTTCATAGATATAGCAAAAAACTGACCTGATTTTGAAAAGGGGCGATGCAAAACACATATTTTTTTAGAGCATAGTTTTTGGCACTTTAAATAACTGATACGATTACCCGTTTCGTAGGGGTAGTAAAAACGTGACCCGATTTTAAAAAGTGGTGATGCACAATACATTTCTTTTTTTTTGGAGCATATTTTTGACACTTTAAATTTTCTTATGTATCAAATATAAATATTTGTTTTTAAATATTAGTGATTTTCATGCTGATTTTGAAACATGTTGATGCAACGTGTTAATGCAACATCCCTTTTTCACACTTTAAAAATTATTATGA
>APFE031709932.1:20047-69563 GCA_000404065.3 Pinus taeda | reverse complement strand
AAAAAAAAAAAAAAAAAAAAAAAAAAAAAAAAAAAGAAAAGAAGAAGAAGAAGAAGAAGAAGAAGAAGAAGAAGGTGTTATTCCAACATCAACACTTCTTTCTGAGGGTGTTTTTTGGACAATTTTTGCACAAAAAATTGGTTTTCACCGCCATTTTTAAAACATGTTGAAAATTTACCCTAGAAAAAAAAGGTGTGAGGGTGTTTTTTGGACAATTTTTGCACAAAAAATTGGTTTTCACCGCCATTTTTAAAACATTTTGAAAATCTACCCTAGAAAAAAAAGGTGTTATTCCAGCATCAACACTTTTCGTTTTTAGCACTATTTTTTTATGTTTTACAGGGTTTTTTAGCGAGAGTTCCCGTTTTGAGTTTATAGTTCTCGTTTCAAAGTTTACATTGTTTACACTACAAGGAAAAAAAGAGGAGGCGTTGAGAGACCATACATTATGAGATATGTAAAGTATAATAAACATATTGATATTGATAACTATTACAAAGAACGATTAATGTTGTGTGTCCCATATCTTACTAATGAGAACAGTTTTAAGGAACAATATTATACTTGGGAGAATGCATATTTATTATTTGAAAAAATCATAAAATGCAACAAATGAAAATTCACGAACAAAACAATGACGATGTGGACTAATATTGATAGCATAGTAGCTAAGTTTGAAAAAAAAAAAGAGTGAATTGTTTGATAGAGATGTACGTACATATGAAGAAATAGATAGTGAAAAACATTACCAAGAATACCATATCGAATCAAATTTTCAAAAGGATAGAAATGAAAAATCAATTATTGGGAGACTTTATCAATTTGTAAAACAACCACAAGTACTAGGATAAACTGAATTCTATGAAATCATAAGAATGATCAACCCAGAATAAGCAAATATAGCGACTGAGAAAAAAAATCCAAACGTGTCATTGTATGTACTTGTAACAAGTGGTGCAGGTGTTGGAAAAACATTCACTGTTATAGCAATATTCCAATTTCTAATTCACTTGTACAACAACATATTCGAATATGACCCAACTCAATTAAAAGGAAACGTAACAACATATACAAGAAAGACGATGTTTAATGCAGGTGGTGTAACGTTGCTTTCTGCATTCCATTTTCCATTTAACAAATCAAAATATATTTCTCTTAAAGGTGAAAAATTAGGCACATTAACAAAATATTGTGAACTTAATTCGTATTATGTTGATTGATGAGGCATCTTTGATAGGTTCACATTATTATAAAAAGTTGACAAACGTTTATAGGAAATAAAGCATACTCTGATGGCCATTTTTTTGAAATATTGACATAATATTTTTAGGGGACTTGTACCAAGCACAATCGATCAAAGATTCTCTAATTTTTTAGCAACCAATTTTAGACGGTGAAAAACCATTATATGATTTGTGGAAGGAAAAAGTCGAATGTTATGAATTGCATACCATAATCCGTTAAAAATATAACAAATTCATTGAAACCCTTAACAAAATGCAAGTGAATCAAAAATTTGATAAAGACATAAAGTAGATAAATGATAAGTGCTATAGACCTGCTCCACTAGATACATTGTTTCCATACCCATTTTATATAAACAAGGATGTACAGAAGCATAACGAAAAAATGTTTAATGAAGAGCTCATAGTTCTTGACGTGATTAATGAATCTCATAGTAAGGAAATAAGTTATATAGCATATGAGAAAACAATCAGATTACTGTCAATAATCCCTATCAAATGCAATGGTCTTATTGAGTTATATGCAGGGAACTATAATACAGAAGATGGCCTCATTAATGGTGCAGATGGAATATGCAAAAAATATACGAAAAATAGCAAGAACGTTGATGTGTTATGGATAGATTTCGTAAATCTAGAAATTGGTAAACTTCAAAGAAACTATTGACAGTGTTGAACCCGCCAAAATTAAGGGGATATCCTAGATATGAAGTCCCAACTAGACCTCACACCATTTGGAGTAGGATTCCCAACAATGGATGGTAATGTTATGCCTTGACTGCGAAAACGCGTAGAGTGAAGTATGGTAACTTTGGGAGAGAGCAAGTGTGTGACCTCATGGAGAGTCAAGTGTAATGCATGAAGGTTCCAACACAAGAAGAGAAAAGGAAGTGTGCCCCTTGGAATCCTGTAATAGTACATAACTTGAAAGGAACACACAAGCATAATGACATCACAAGCTAAGATGTGGAATAATCTGCAAGTTAAAGTGATGAATTAATACAACAACACACATTCAGAAAGATTCATACAAATGAAAATGAAATAGTTCATAAGCATAAGCGTAAGTTAAATAACATACATTGCAAATACAACAATAATAGTCCTACTATATTCACTACATATGCATGAAGGCATGTTGGCTTTGATTTTATTATTATAAGTGAAAGTTCCATTCATACATACACCATTGATGGATGACTAGCTCCAATAGTGGAACATTAAAGTCAAGAACACATGCTCCTCTAAAGAAGTATACTCCCTCTATGCTACAAAGAAGCCAAGGCTCTTCACAATACTCCCAAGCTCCTTCTAAGCCTAAGCCTAGCCAAAAGTTTGGCTCCACAAAATCCCCTTACATGAGTTATGAGATTCTATTATAACAAAAGTGGGTGACTTTTCAACTCCCCTTTGCGACCTTTGGACTACCCTCATGACTCTTCAACTTCTTTACAAAAATGACTCAATACATTACATGATGACTCTTCATATTCCAATATTGACGCTTGGAATTTCACTTACAACATAATTACAAATAATATTACATTTTACACTTGTAACTGTATAAGAAAAAATAGGGTAGAGACAACTTGACAGCCTAACAATACACAACACTATGATGCTTGAGTTCGGGAGAAATCTGGCTCAACAACCTCCACTTGTTACTTCTCGGTCACATATTGGTTCCAATCTTGATATTGTGTGATGATGTGCCCAAACTGCGTGATGGTGTTTGGCTGGAAGCAGAATCTAGCCTCCATGTAATCTAGGTACAATTTTTTGGAACCAGTTGCAATTTCGTTCTAAAGCATGAGCAACATTGTTCTGATTTGAACAGGACCACTGATGTGATTTTGCATGTTTTGTTTGTTTAACTCTAAATCCTCCTTGGTGGCAATCTATCTCAGTTTCTCCAAGTACTCTTCAATCTCATGCTAGACTTGGTTCATGAGTTTGGCTTTGGTGAGTGAACCGACTTATGGGATCTGGTGTGTTCTCACCAAGACATCCAAACTACTAAACAACCATACATATGAGGCCTGAATGCTACCAATAAATGAGGTGAGATTCTTGTTGTTTTGAGTCAACATCTGAACTTTCACTTTCTCCGGTGCTACCTGTGGCTTCATTTTCTTCACTAAGTCAAGTAGTGGCCCTTTGTATCACATGTCCACTCTTGCACATAGGTAATGGCTTATTGTATTTTCTTGAGATTTTTAACAAACTCTTTACTCTACTGTCGTAAGCCATGCAAACGGACAATTGCTTTATGTACGGTGAAAAACCCCTCATAGAGCTTCTGCATGGTTTCTCTGAGTGTTGATACTTCTGTAAGTATCGTTTCTCTCATCTTCTCCAAGTAAACTTGTGAAGAAACTGCATTTTGTCTTATTGTGTGGAGTTGTTCTTACTCTTGCCTAGCAGCCTACAAGGTTTTTGCCAATTTCTCATTCTTGGCCGTCAAATACTAAATTTTTTATCTTATTTCTCCTCCATATTCCAAGTTGGCTTCGGCAATGGAATTTGGATGCTTCCTGGTATCCGACATTATCGTCCTTTCTCTAACGAATGCGGGTGATGCGTGACCATATAGAAAATGCTTCCTTCGTGCTTGTACAATCCTCTTTTGGAACTAATTGAATGATAGATTGAACAGATCCATTAGTAGATCATCATCAAGGGGAAACACACCCCCTTCCTCTCTTGGGGCTGGCTCTGCTGTTGGAGACCAAGGGATGGCCTGTGGTGTGCTTGGCATCAAATCAACATCTTCATTCTGCGAATCTTGTTCCATCTCCATGTTTGTTACTTCAATCAAGTGGTAAATCTATTGAGAAAGCTCCCGATCCTGCATCTATTCACCTTCCTCCTCAGTGATTGGTTAGTTTTGTTCCTACTCTTCAACCTATATCGATGTTGTTTCCTCCATAATTTCACCTTTCCTTTTTTCTTCTTCCTACTTCTGCTTCTCTTCTCGGTCTCTCCTCCTCAAATCATGTTCTTCTTTTAGTTTCTACTCTGTCTCTTGCATCTTAAGTCCTGCTTCATGCAACCTCGGCCTTTCTCTCTTCCTCCGCTCTTCTCTTTGTATCATCTTCTTCCTCATTTCTTCTACTTCCAAAGCTGATTTCATGATAATAGGATTTTCTTTCATCTTATAGCTTTGTTTTCCCTATGGACTATTTACAATCTTCCTCTTTACCTTTTGTTGCATGGGATTGCTGCTTTTTGTTGTTGTTTCTTTTGGAATTGCATTGTTTGTGGAGAAACCTATGAAGTCCCTGCAAAATTGAATGACTCATGGAGTTTGGAGGGATTGTAGCAATTCCTCCATGGATCCTCCTCTGGCCAATGGAATTCCCCTCCGATCTACGGAAATTAAAATCGTGCACAATGGTATTTACAAATACTATGGGGATCATATGGATTAAAGTCCTGAGTCTCGAATGAAAACTTCATTATCTCCTTTCCTTCAACATCCGTGACTTTCAAGTTCATTATCTCGTATAATCCAATTTTCAAAGGAAGAGTGGGCCATGGTGTTCTCTTCTTCCTATGAAAATATGTTGAAAACACTATGGCGAGATGATATGACACTTGCATCAAAGCCTTGTCAGTGGCATACCTTGGAAAAACATGCAGAGGTTTCTCTCCACTAAATGCTCTAAGAAAGGTGCCACCTAGTGAGGCATACCAATCTATGATGTCTATTATTTCCTCCATTTATCCTTGTGACATGCAAGGTGGATCTTCTTCAAATATGAGCTTGTAAAGCCAGATGATGAAGTGGCCCGTTAGTTGTACCATCACTCCTCGATAACTGCAATATGAAAGAAACTTGTAATAGATATGCATGGCAGGTTCTCTTGGTGTCCATGTCCAATTCATGCAAGGGAAATGTTGTTGTGCACAGATTGCATCAAGTAAATATGCATACATATAGAACCTTGCTCAAGAACCATCAGGAGGACTCCAAGCCCGTGCTACATGGGTCCTCAACTATTGAGCCAATAGATCTAACCAGTTGAATGACTGCCCTTCGTTCACAACCTGGTCTAATAAGACTTCCCACCCTTTAGGAAAGCTTTTGTGCTCTGCTGACCATGGATCCTACAAACTAAGATAACCAAGAGATGGCAGGCCTTCCTTAGGGACTTTTTCTTGTATACATGGGTGGGTGTCTGTCAAAACTCTGATGGCTCTTTCACCCATATTTTAACAATGTCTCTTGTGTTCACATAGATGTGGGTGGCATAGAAAAGTGAGTCCATGAGCTTCACTAGATCGGGAAAGTGATAAATGTGTTGATAATATTATGTCCAAAAGGTAGAAAGGCTTTGTTCGCTAGCACTGCTCAATGCCATGGTCTTCTCATGAATGTGTGAGACAATCCAGTTGATGACATCTTCACACAGGAAGGTTGGATATCTGCAGGCAACCTTATATAGTCCTGACTACCGAATACTGAGATAAACATGTTGTTCCTCTAATTCTGCCTGAAATTTCTTTGAAAAAACATATTTGACCTGTTGCCATGTCAATGATGATCCCTTTTCTAAAAAAAAAAATTAGTTTCTGCATACACTGGAAACTCTACTGGCGCTTGCTCAACTGCTTCCCTAGTACTGCTTTTAGTGGTTTCTTTTGAAGCAGCTCTCTTAGGTTCCATGGTAACAGTGACTACTGAAGAGGTGCTAAAAAATGTTGTACCTGTGAGAAAAAAAAGACACTCATGGAAATCAAACATCAGTCTTTAGAAAATATACTTTCAAGGCATGTTCAAGCAACAAACCGGGCATTCTATGGGGAGGATTGCATAATTATCATTGGAAAAAATGATTGGATTCCAATGGGACCTACACATTGTGCAGTCCTAGTAGTTAGGGTTGAAGCTTGTGGCTTGAAATTGCACAATGCACAGTTCAGCTTGGGTAGTGGTATAGGATAAATTGTGCATTGTGCAGTCTCAGTGGCCAAGGTGACAGGTTGGCTCTTGGAACTGTAGAGTGTGCATTTGGGGCCAACCTTTACTACATACTACATAGTTCTGGGGTCCTAGATTGTGCCTCAGGCCTGAGGATTGCACAGTGCCCAACTAGGCAAAGTGAAAACTGACCAAGGAAAGTGCAGATATGCCTAAGGGAAGTGTGGAAAATGAGAAGATTTGAGATATAGTGTGAGCTTGAGTGATGATCTGACTAAGTATGATTAAATCCATGTAGACCAAGTGTATAAATTAATCAAACAGAAGGAAAATCAAGTATGTGATGAGAGTCGTCGCAACGACGACCATTGGTGCAAAAATAGAAAAGCCAATGTGACACTTGTGAAAGGCAAACTAAAACTTAAAAAAAACATTTCTAAAAGTCAAAACAAGTTTAAAATCCAACAACTATGAAGATAAATA
Organism: Pinus taeda; assembly: GCA_000404065.3. Lineage (NCBI taxonomy): Eukaryota > Viridiplantae > Streptophyta > Pinopsida > Pinales > Pinaceae > Pinus > Pinus taeda. Next base: position 62,912 of record APFE031709932.1, on the reverse strand, counting down.
AGTAAAACAACACTCACACATGTGAAACAACAAAAAACAATAGAAAAAGTGACAAAAGACGAAAAAACGCAACTCACCCGGAAAAGAAACGACGACCGCATCGAAGGTTCCTTGATCTCCTCAAGAATGCTAGAGCTCCAAGATCAAATGTACAAATGAGCTCTAGAAGCATCGATTAAATAGATTTGAGTGAATTGGGTTTTATGATGTGCATGCCTAAAATCAAGGAAAAAAGCGACACTTGGCAAAAGTTTCTAAAGATAGAGAAAGTGCCTCCTTCGGGATACTAAAAATAGATCCCTATTTTTTAGGGATGGTATTTTTTATTTAGGTTTTTTTTCTTTTCTCTTTTTCTAGGGAAAATTTCCATGCACACTACGAGGAAATACTACGTAGTTTCAGGGAACTGGGCAACTTTCTGACTCAGTGCACTGCGCACTTTCTGAGCTCGATTATGGATTGTGCAATTTTGTGCTCAGTGTTGGGTTTCCTTCCTTGACTGCACAATTTATGAGCTCAAAGCTTAATTCTGTTAAGAATTGCACAATTCCCATCATTAAAGATGCTTGCCCTAAAGGATTGAGAAGTTTCTGGAGGTAAGCCCAGAAATGTTGTGAGAGTAAGTTGGGAGATCATCTTGTGACTTAGAAAGATCAGCTAATTGAGGAAGCAAGCAAGCACAAGAGAAAATGAAAAGATAAGTCTTAATCGAAGCACGAATACCTGGATAAGTGTAAGAAGAGCTCCTATGGATAAGAAGGGAGGCTAAAAAATCGAAGCATAGGAAAAATTTTGGAGGGTGGTTGAAGCTGCTACAAAACTGGTGACACACTAGTAGAACTACAACTCTTTGTATGGATCTTGTCTCATGCAAAATAGGTCAGATTCTTCTAGAGGTATTGTCCAATTCATTGATTATCACAACTTCTTCACTTAGCTTGAGTTAAATATATAGTCCCTACCATTCTCTTCATTGGTAGCACACGTACCAAGACAAGTCAGACTGAGTTGTTTCGATTAGGGACGAGGAGTATATAAATGCACAAGAAAATGTCATATTCTTAGTTTTCATCTCTAGTGTTGCTCCACTACCAGCAGGCCTGAACAATACCCTGACAGAGTCACTTTAGGAACACAAGAATTCCTCCATTACCAGGGAGCCTAGACAATACCCCGACGGAGTTTCTTGCTTCACCTCTCTATGCAGGAATAATTTCTCTTCTTTCACACTTTATTTTATTTTTCATTTTTTTCATTTTAATTGTTCAAAGAACTGTGCATAGGCACTTATTGATTTCATGGGGCGGAAGAGGGATCCCGAAATATTGAGAGAAAAAAAAGGTTGTCCCTTCAGAGAAGGATATTTATATACACCTCTAACATACTTGTTAAGGTTTTCCTCCCCTCCTTACTCTACTTGAATTAGTTGACAAGGATTAATCGAAAATAGAAGATCAGTTAGAGTAGGCAGTACTAGTTAAGAGTGCAAGAATCATGATTTCACTATGACTCTTCTCCGAAAGGAACATATTTTCCATAAAATTATCATCGACTAAAATAAATGCAAGTTTCACATAAAGAGAGGGAATAGATAGATAACCAAGCGTTGATAGCAGTACGACTCCCTCTAAGACTTCACCTCGCTTGTTTGAGAAGCCAAACATAGTCTCATGTAGATTGTTGATTTGGGGTAGCATCGTATGTGCTCTAGCCATGAAAATTGGTGTAGAGGCTAAAACACATGAGATCTCCAATACCCAGAAATGGTTTGGGCAGATTCTAAACAGTTTAGGAGATATTAAAACAATTAATATTTTTAATGAAATCCCTAAGTCTAAATTTAGGGAAAATAAAATATTAATGTGAATTAATATAACATTGTGTTAGAAGGGTCAAAAAGTTATGGATCAAGCCAGAGTTAATACTAGCCATTGATTAGGGACTTAATCTTGGCCATTGATTTGTCAACGAGAAAAGTATAAGAGGAGGCTTGAGAGTCACTTGGAGGGCACACTCAGACAGACCAATCAGTTCAATTTCTAAAGCAGGGTTAGCTAAGAAATTCGAACTAGTGGTCTGGTGAGTAGTTAAGAGGCAGCAAGTAAGGAACATAGAGAAGGGATTAGCCACTACAGATCAGCGTTGAGGCAGGAGACGCAGGGCATTTCAAGCAGACGCAGAGGCAACATGAGACTGCGCAGTCACTAGAGGGCCTGTGTGGGTGACATAGAGAGGCTCAAGGTTGACGTAGTCAAGTAGAGGCTTACACAGAGTGTCTGGGAGCCATGCAGAGGTCAGCCAAGCTAACGCTAGGACTAGGAGAAGTGTTGGAGAATTTTTCTCTCTGTGGGTAAGCTAGTTTGGCACCCTGTTGTACTAAAGAATTGTTGAATAATAAAATCCTCCCTTGTTGCACCGGTTTTCCCACATTGGGTTTTTTCGGGGACTTTAGTCCAAAATAACTATGTCAATGTGTTGATTCTTGTGCATATGTTTGTTTCTGTATTATGGTGTGATATCTGCAGCAGGTATTTATTTTAATTAGAGATAGGAAAGGAAAATTAGTTATGGGTCAAGACCATGATGCAGAGGCATCCATGTCAGGGGACTCGCACAGATTTCCAGAAGATTGCACAAGAGAAACAGACTGTGATTTCTCTATGTTGGCTTTTAGGCTGGAAGAAGAAGTGGCTTGTATGACTAGTTCTGCATCATCGGAAGTGTGGTATATAGTCAGTGGAGCCTCGTGGCATATGACGGGAATCAGGAAATGTTTCTCAAAATATCAAGAGGAGAAGATGAACTTTCAGATCACCATGGGGAACAAGGCAAAGTGTACTCCAATAAGGAAGGGTACCATAGTTTTTCAAACAAAATCGGGAGAATGATTATGTGCTACAAATGTGCTGCATGTACCAGGATTTGGGATGAACTTACTTTCTGTGTCGCAACTTCAAGGCAAGGGGTATGATGTCTACTTCATCAAGGAGAAGGTATATGTCAAACACCTGAGCTGGAAAAAGAAGGTGAAGATTGAGATCAAAAGTAAAAGGTTGTATAGATTACAACTAGAATCACTAATGGCACTAATACGCAGACATGGAGACAAGGACTTGAATGAACTATGGCATAGAAGAATGGGTCATTTTCACCATGGAGCTCTGAGAATTCTGAGGAGCACTGTAACAAGAGTTTCGGTTCTGAGTACGGAACGAGATGATGTATGCAGAGGATGTGCTCTAGGAAAGTATGCCAAGGCAACGTTTCCTAGGAGAAAACACAGGGCCAAGAGTGTACTAGGATTGATACATCAGATATCTGTGAACCTATGTCTGTCAAAGCTCTTAGTGTTTTTGAGTATTTCCTTACCTTCATTGGTGACCACTCAAGGAAAACTTGGATTTATTTTATGAAAACCAAGGACGAGATTTTCTGTCGATCCAAAGAGTTCAAGGCTCTGATGGAGAATCTCACTAGGAAGAAAATAAAATTTTTGTGCTTAGATAATGGTGGAGAGTATGTCGATAAGGAATTCACTGATTTTTGTGCTAAGGAGGGCATCATAAGGGAGTGCACAACTCCCTACAATCTGGAGCAGAATGGAGTAGAAGAAAGAAATAACAGGACTATTGTAGAAGTAGCTAGGGCATGATGTATGATCAAGATATGACGAAATTCTTGTGGGCAGAAGCATGCAACATAACAGTCTATGTTTAGAATAGGACTCCTCATCGGGCGTTGGGCAAGATTACTCTAGAGAAAGTTTTCACAGGGAAGACACCTGCAATCAGTCATTCCAAGATACTTGGGAGTTTAGCATATTGTTGCATACCAGAGGAAAAGAGGAAGAAGTTGGATCAAACTGTAGAAAAGGGATATCTGGTGGGATATAGCGAGAACGCTAAGGCATATCGAATCTACCTTCTAGGGAGCAGGAAGGTAGTAGTTCGACGAGATGTAAAGTTCATGGAGGACAGGGCTTTCAAAAAATCTCGTGAGATGCCTTCCGAGGAGTAGTCAAAAGAGGAGCCGCTGGTTAAGCCTCTTCAACCAATGGAAGTAAAAGAATATTCCTCGAGTCAAGAATATTCTTAGGACGAGGAGGAGGAGCTAACAGAAGCACCTGTGGGCAGAGGAAGAACTAGCAGGGAACTTTGTCAGATTCTGCGAGATGCAGAGGACTTCATCAATGCACCAAGAAACAATAAGAGGGAGTGAAAACAACCAGATAGATTCCGGGCATTAGCAGCTCAGGATGGGGAGCCTGCCAGTTTCAAGGAGGTAGCTCAAAATCAGGTTTGGCTAGACGCGATGGTAGAGGAGTACAACTCCATAATGGTGAATGATGTCTGGGAGGTCATGTCAAGTCCTCAAAACAGATCAATGTTAGGTTTGAGATGGCTCTACAAGATCAAATACACTACATATCGCATTGTTGAGAAATACAAGGCCAGGTTTGTGGCTAAGGGGTATGCTCAAAAGGAATGAATTGACTACGAAGAGACCTTCGCCCCGATAGCCAGGTATATGTCTATAAGGATTGTGATATCTCTTGCATCTCAGATGGGATGGGAGATTCATCATATGGATGTCAAAACGACTTTTCTAAATAGGGTAATAGAAGAAGAGGTATACATTGAACAACCAGAGGTTTTTGAGACACATGAGAAGAAGTCTCATGTATTCAGGTTGAAGAAAGCCTTGTATGGGCAGAAATAGGCACCTAGAGCATGGTATGGTCGAATCGATGGCTACTTGCAAAAGATGGGATTTGTCAAGAGTAATGAATCCAAATATCTACTATCTGGTAGTAGAGAATGAGTCGCTAATCTTAGTATTGTATGTAGATGATCTCTTTTCGACAAGATCATCCAGGCTCATTGGGGACTACACGAAGAATCTAACCACAAAATTCGATATGAAGGATTTGGGACGAATGCATTATTTCCTAGGGTTGGAAGTTTGGCAGCAAAATGGAGAGATCTTCCTTGGCCAAGGGAGATATGCTACAGAAATCTTGAAGAGATTCATGAAGGAGGACTATAGATCCATGGCTACTCCAATGATCACCAACTGGAAGAATATTGTTGTATCAGAAGACAAGGATGTTGATCCCACCTTATACAGGCAGCTCATAGGGTCCATGATGTATCTGGTCAATATCGGGCCAGACATTTGCTACACTGTCAACACCCTCATTTAGTTCATGGTGGAACCAAAGAGGACGTATTGTGCAACATGCAAACATGTTCTCATATATTTACAGGGAACAGACAATTATGGACTCTTTTACACCAAGAGTAAGGATATTAGTTTTAGTGGATTTACTGATGCAGACTGGGCAATATGTTCAGTAAATCGGAAAAGTACCTCTAGGTATTGTTTCAACATTGGATCAGGAATGACCTCCTAGTGCTGTAGGAAACAAAATTTCGTGGCTATAAGCTCATCTTAGGTAGAATATATGGCGGCAAGCATAGCTTCATGTGAGTCCATATGGCTTAGGAAACTGCTTGTGAACCTATTCAGAAGGAATATGTAGGCGACCAAGATCATGTGCGATAATCACATTTGCATCAAGCTCTCTGAGAATCCAATGTTTCATGATAGGTCGAAGAATATTGATATTCGGTATCACTTTTTCAAAGAATGTGTCCAACGAGGAGTTGTACAGTTGAGCTACACTCCTACAAGAGAACAGGTAGCAGACGTCCTCACCAAGGCCCTTGGAAGGACAAAGTTTGACTACTTCAAGGAAAAGACGGGGATAGTAAAGAACCCATTTCAGTAGTAGAAATTGGAGTGATAAAAACACGAATGCAGAGGGAGTTGTCGTGCGGATGCAGTGTTGGGAGAAAGGACCAGTAGCATCACGGATGCAAAGGGAGTTGTCGTACAGATGTAGCAGTGGCAGTAGCAGAGCCATGGGCAACAATATAGGATGCATCAGTGTAGAGGATGTTGGGTAGGGAGGCTTAGCATCAGCAAAGGGATTGGATCAGGGTGATACCCAGTGAGGAGTATTACTAGAACACAGTCCTTGCTAAGAGGTAGTGTTTATTTGGGGTAGCATCGGATGTGTTATAGCCACAAAAATTGGTGGAGAGGCTAAAACACATGAGATCTCCAATACCCAGAAATGGTTTGGGCAGATTCTAAACAATTTTGGAGATATTAAAATAATTAATATTTTTAAAGAAGTCCCTAAGTCTAAACTTAGGGAAAATAAAATATTAATGTGAATTAATATAAAACTATGTTAGAAGGGTCAAAAAGTCATGGATCAAGCTAGATTTAATCTTAGCCATTGATTAGGGACTTAATCTCGGTCGTTGATTTCTCAACAAGAAAAGTATAAGAGGAGGCTTGAGGGTCACTTGGAGGCCACATTGAGGGAGACTAGTTAGTTGAATTTCTAGAGTGGGGTTAGCTGAGAAATTCGAATTAGTGGTCTGGTGAGCAATTAGGAGGCAGTAAGTACAGAATAGAAAGAAGGGATCAGCTAATGGAGATCAACGCTGAGGTAGGAGAGGAAGACACGGGCCATTTCAGGTAGATGCAGAGGTAGCAGGAGACTACGCAGTCACTAGAGAGCATGTGTGGGTGAGACAGAGAGGCCCAGGGCTAACGTAGTCAAGTAGGGGCTGACGCAAAGGTCAGCCAAGTTGACGCTGGGATGAGGAGAAGTGCTGGAGAATTTTTCTCTCTGTGGGTAAGCCAGTTTGGCACCCTGTTGTACTGAAGAATTGTTGAATAATAAAATCTTCCCTTGTTGCACTGGTTTTCTCACATTGGGTTTTTCCAAGGACTATTGTCCAAAATATATGTGTCAATGTGTTGATTCTTGTACATGTGTTTGTTTCTGTATTACGGTGTGATATCTGCAACAAAATTTATTTTAATCTTTATTGAAGAAATTTCATAAATAACTTATTGAAGAATAAGTAGGAAAAGTAAATCAAATGTTCCAGTGATATAATTTTCACATAGACACTATCCTATGACTAAAAATAAAACAAACAAAAGGAAATAAGCAAAGTGAAAGCAAAACAAAGTAAAGGAAATCAAAGGAAACAACAAAGAAAAGTGAAACTACTCCTACTCCTAACCTAAACAGAGCATAGGCCAAACTTACATGAAGTGACACTTCCAATGCATCCACTGATGCATTAGCTGGCCTATGTAGGCGAGGTAATGCATTTCAAGAAATACATACAAGCATAACAACAAACAAGAAATATAATACAGTACAAACCAAAAAATTTTAAGTTTGAAATAAAACGCAGAAAAGTAAAAATGAAAAGCGCATGCAAGACACTCTACAGATGTACCATGGTGTTTAAACACACTGTGAGTTAAAGACATGTAGGGACAAAATTTCGAAATTGAAAGACGAGCGAACATGAAGAAAGAAAAAAAAAATCTTTGCAACCGTGCTCGCCCCGTATGATTCCTCCAATGACTGAGTGATAGGATCGTTTGATATAGATGGAGGATGCGAAAATTATAAAATAGATTGGTTTTCAATGTGTATGAGAGAGCGATGAGGAACCTATAAAGATTGAACACATCTTTTATTGGAAGTGGAACTGACCTCAAGACTACGAGAACCTGACATAACCATCAGTTCAGGATGAAGTGCCTCAAAACCTTAGGGAATATCCAATTCATCAGAAGACAGTTCATCAAAGATCAATGGATTAGAAAGATTGACAATGGAAAAATCAGAATCGTGATCGAATGAATCAGTGAAAATACCATGAAAACCATGATCATAAATTTCAAGATTACAAATAGACACATCCTCATGATCTAACGAATCATAAAGAGGGGATGATGGAGAACGAGAAATTTCACCCTCTATATTTCTAGAAAGATAAGATGAGAGATTGGGAGGATCAGGCAGAAAAGGTTTGTCCTCTCCGTATTCAGATGAAAAATTGGCATTCCATTGCTTCTGAGAATGATTGAAGGTAGTAACATCAACAAAAACTGAACTTTCATAAGATTCAACAGGAATGACAAAATCATGGAAAATGTCAGGATAATGCAGACAAAAGGACATCATCCTTTGCCACAGATTCTTTTTCAGACAGCCACACGTACTCACAAAAAATGATATTGCATGTTGGCTGCTCAACACCAAATCCATCTAGAACTTGATCCTCATGAACATCAAAATAGAGATTCAAAATAGGTGAACACAACACATCATAATATAGAGGACAAGAGGTACCAAAGGATGGGGGATGAGGAGATAACACTTCATCACAACCATCAGACTGAAATTCTAAACTTGCGCTGAAATTCTGGGTCTGTGAGGTAGGAAAAGATGGCGGTATATCAACGAATGAATTCTTGACTTCTCCCACCTCAACCTGTAGAACTAGAGTTCTATGGTGAGTAAGGGATGGAGGGTCACTTGGAACAACAACCTTGTCCATCGTAGATTTAAAAGCTCTAACACCAAGGTATGTTAGGTTCGGTTGAAAAGATTCTACCTTGTGTGGATTTTCTGAAATTTAAACAAAATATTGAAATCTTCTTATCAAGAAATTCCAATTAACTTCATCTTTCGGAAATTTAAAACAAAAATTCATTAAAATTTTGTGAAAATGACGAGTTATTCATCAGGTGATTTTCACAATCTCAAAATTTTCTTACACAAACATTTACAATCATACATATCAAATGCGCGAAACAATTTTGTTACAAGATGTTCGAAAGAGTGTATGGAGGCATCGAGAAATGTGCAACACCATTCCCTTACGCGCCCTTCAAACGTGAGAATGAACAACCTACATCCAACATCCTCATAGTGGATATTGTGCTTTGTGGAGAAATCAATAAAATGAGTAGTATGCTCAAATAAGGTTGTTTCACCCTCGCCATTGAATTTTAGAGTTAACAAGTCATCCATGATACTCCATGCACTTGCAGTCTTTCATTTCTAGAAAAACATGTCGAGGTTATGATTGTGGAAGAAGTCATTAAATGTGTGGAGAAATCCAAAATAGACTTCAAGAACACAGCTTGTCATCTGGCCCTCTTTCAAGTGCTAGAAATGTTGACGGTGTTGGACCCGCCAACATTTAGGGGATCTCCCCAATATGAAATACAAATGCAAAAAAAATAGTTCATAATAATAAGCGTAATTTAAATAACATACATTGAAAATACAATAGGAATAATCCTATTATATTCACAACATATGCATGAAGGCATGTTGGCTCTAATTTTATTATTATAAGTGAAAGTTCCATTCATACATACACCATTGGTGGACTACTAGCCCCAATAGTGGGACATTAAAGCCAAGAACACATGCTCCTCCAAAGAAGTATACTCGCTCTATGCTACAGAGAATCCAAGGCTCTTCACAATACTCCCAAGCTCCTTCTAAGCCTAATCCTAGCCAAAATATTGGCTCCCCAAAATCCCCTTAAATGAGTTATGAGGGTTCTATTTATAGCAAGAGGGGGTGACTCTTCAACTCCCTTTGCGACATTTGGACTACCTTCATGACTCTTCAACTTCTTTTAAAAAAGGACTCAATACATTAGATGATCAATCTTCATATTCCAATAGTGGCACTTGGAATTTCGCTTACAACATAATTACAAATAATATTACATTTTACACGTGTACCCATATAAGAAAAATAGGGTAGAGACAACTTGATAGCCCAATAAGGCACAACACTATGATGCTTGAGTTTTGGAGAAATCTAGCTCAACAACCTCCACTTGTTGCTTCTCCGTCACATATTGGTGGCAACCTTGATACTATGTGATGATGTCCCAAAACTGAGTGATGGTGTCTAGCTAGAAGTGGACTCTAAACTCTAAGGCATCCACGTATAATGCCTTGGAACTACTTTTAAGTTCGTTCTGAAGCATGAGCAACATTTTTTTGATTTGGACAGGACCAACAATGTAATTCTGCATGTTTTTTTTCAACTCTAAATCCTCCTTGGTGGTAATTTGTCTCAGTTGCTCCAAGTACTCTTTGATCTCCTGTCGGACTTGGTTCTTGGGTTTGGCTTTGGTGAGTGAACCGATTGATGGGATCTTGTGTGTTCTCACTAAGACATCCAAACTATTGAGCAATTGTACTTGTGAGGCATGAATGCTACTAATGAATGAGACGAGCGTCTTGTTGTTATGAATCAACATCAAAACTTTCACTATCTCCAGCTCTACTCGTGGCTTCATTTTCTTCACTAAGTCAAGTGATGCCCCTTTGTATCACATTGCATACTCTTGCACATAGGTAATGGTAGCTTGTATGTTCTTAAGAGTTTTAACAAACTCTTTGCTCTGTTGTTGTAAGCCATGCAAAGAGACAACTGCATTATGTACGGTGACAAACACCTCATAGAGCTTCTACATGGTTTCTCCAAGTTTTGATACTTTATCAAGTATCGCTACTCTCATATCCTCCAAGTAAACCTGTGCAAAAACTGCATTATGTGCTACTGCGTGGAGTTGTTCTACCTCTTTCCTGGCAGCCTGCAAGTTTTGTTCTAATTTCTCATTCTCATTCTTCAAATACGGAATGTTTGATCTTGTTTCTCCGCATAGGCCAAGTTGGCTTCGACAATGGCATTTGGATGCTTCTTCGTGTACAAAAATATCACCCTTTCTCTAACAAATGCAGGTGATGCGTGATCATCCAGAAAATTCTTTCTCTGTATTTGTATAATACTCTTTTGGAACTCATCGAATGACAAATTGTACACCATCTATTACCAAATCATAATCAAGGGGAATAACACCCCCTTACTCACTCAGGGCTGTCTCTATTGCAGGAGGTGGTGAAGATTGAGGGATGACTTGTGGTGCGCTAGGCATCAAATCAACATCTTCATTCTGCAGATCCTATTCCATCTCCATGTTTGTTACTTCAATCAAGTGCTCAATCTGATGAGCAAGCTCCCAATCCTACATTTGTTCACCTTCCACCTCAGCTGTTGGTCAGTTATGTTCTTGCTCTTCAACCTATATCAGCGTTGTTTCCTCTATAATTGTGCATTTCCTTTGTTCTTCTTCCTTCTTCCACTTCTCTTTTTGTTTTATCCTCCCCAAATCATGTTCTTCCTTTAATTTCTTCTTGTTGAATTTCCACAACCTTGGGTCTAGGTTAGAGCCTTAAAATAATTGATGCTACCAAATCAAGAATCTCAAACATAAACTACTTTGCATAGTGGAAATATAAAGCAGTAAATCACATATGCACAATATACACAATTTTAAACAAAATTGTACAATAATGTACAATCACCAATATTCGTTATATTAATCCAGATATGATATATACAATAGTCTATGATTACAAGATACAATGAAAAACTTGGCTACAACACTTTTATGTCGTATCTTGCACTGTCGATCCATCGCACCCGTACTTCTCACTAGCATTTCCTTAGTCCATCAAGGTATCTACACATCAAGACTCTAAGAGGGTTGCCTCCTATCACTACTGCAAGTCACGTATGCTATAATGAACATGAGCTTATCAACTTCTCTCTGGGTGGGCCTAATTCTTGAGCTCCAATCTGCCACGCTAGCAACAATTTTAGTCCATCAAAATGTTTCACTTCATCACCTATCTTCACCCAACCTTCAGTTGTTGTTCATCCTTCAAGAGAGCTCGTCTAGGGCTACTTTGGGTTATCAACATGCTTCCCTCCAACCAGCTCTATGACACCCAATCTCGTCACTGTTGGATATGCACCTAGGAAGATTTTACACCACCTCAGAATGTCCTCCAATTGGCTCCAACATGCTACACTATTATCTGATCCAAATTGGTCACTTCTTGATCCAATACACCTTTTCAAAACATTGTTGTCCACTTCTTGCACTTTCTCTCATTGTACCGCTAGTTAGGGCACATCACACTACCCTCCACCCAACACACAGTCAGCAATGCAAGCCTTATAAGGATGCGGTTCACTAAGGGGAGATGCTTACACTCCTATATTGCACCTGTCTACCTTGTTTAACCCCAAACTCAGCCCTAAAGATGGCCCAGCTGCTGGCTATGGCATACGGCCTAGCACAACAGTTGTTGTAGGCTTACAAACTCCTCCAAAACACCACCAAACAACCTTTATGCAGCTTTATTTTTCTCCAAAACCCTACTACCCAACATTCATAGTTAAGAACAACCATTAAACATGCCATCAAACAACCCTTTACACACTTTGTTGTCACCTACAACAAACTGACTTCACACAGAAGTACCCCCGTTGTCCCTTGGCCTCTTTCATGTTGTCTTTACCCTTCTCCTGTTGCAACTAAACATAGATATTCCTCCACAAAATTTTAGAGCTCTTCTTAGAGATATATTTCCACAAATGGATGTTTAAAATGACTCAATATGCCTCATATTTATACACATATGAAGGCTCAACATCACATTTGAAGTGACACTTATCAAATCAACCTAATTGACAATTAATTAATTATGTCAACTTCAAAAATTTATATCTCTATAATGACAACTCGAATTCGGATGATTTTCAATGTGTCAGAATCGTCTTTTTAAGAACTATCATCCTCATCCATCAGGCGCCAAAACCCCACACGTGGGTTCCAAGCCCACAAGCTGCCCTTGTCGCGCTTTTTCCTCCAAACCCTGAACCCTAGGGCTTGGAGTACCTCCCAAGCTACACAAATCAACACTCCCTCTTAGTGAGGGAGGTACTTCTAAGGCTAGGAAGTATCTCATCATCATCATCACTACTCGCAACATTTGCCCAACTCTTAGCACTCAAAATCACATCAGTCCCTATACAGTGAACTACACCTTTCTCGGAACTGTTGTTGTCACTGCCATAAGCAACCTGCTTCTTCTTCTTAACCTATAATATCTTCCACTCTTTCCATGATTTCTTCTTGGAAATTGTAGGGTAACCCTTTCTCACCACTAACCACGCGCTCTTCTTGGGTCGTAGAGTCTCCCTCTTAATCTACAAGCTCCCTCTAGAACTAGACTCCTTCTGAGTCTCTCGAACCTGGACCTTCTCGGAAAATTGTACCTTCTTCTCGAGAACTTGTGCCTTCTCCTTTGAAGCCTACACCTACACCTACACCTGCACTTGCTCCTACTTCTCTAGAACCTACACCTATCCCTGCTTCTTTCCATGCTCCTTAGTCTTGGAAGTCAACCTATAAAGACCATGCTCTCTAACTCCGAGTACAATCCCATCAGACTCAGAGCCTCTAAGCCTGAGTCTTGCCTTTCCATCCTGGAACAAGACCTCAAACCCCTTCTTCTCCATCATCGAGACAAAAAGCACATTATATCTGATTCCTGGTACAAGCAGTATGTCCTAGACCCGCATCATATGTCCTGTCTCCATTCTGAATGCCCTAACACCTGATCCTTGGATCTCCAACTGATTCTTGTCGCCCAACACCATGTGTAAATTCAAGTCCCATCTAGCTAAAGTCTAAAAAATATCCCGTGATCTTGTCATATGCTTCATCGCACCATTGTCCATATACCATCCATCCTCTTTGATAGTACTTTGCGAGAAATGAGAAATCATAGAAAATCCTCCTCTTCATCTTCTAATGTTCTAGTGATCGCATCCATCTCTGTTTTATTGTAAATAAGGGAAGGTTCCTTCCCTTTTCTTTTATCATCATCTCCATTCTTCTTCTTTGAACATCTTGATGAAAAGTGACCCATCTCACCACAGTTGAAAAAACTGACTTTACTCAAGTCCTTCTTTTGCTTACCCTTCATTCATGATGCAAGTGCCACATCATCATCTGAAGCTTTCTTCTTCAGCTGAAGATCCTTGTCTTGCAACTCTTCCTGAATGAAGTCATCCCATAGCCTATCCCAGTCTGGCAGCTTCTCCCTGGCAATGATTCCTTTGATGAAGGGTTTCCATTCCTTGGTGTACCCTTTCAAGGCAATCCTTACCATATCTCCATCTGAGATAATCAAACTAATGGCAGCAAGATCATCCTTGACCTGAGACAATCTCGTCAGATAAAAGGTCATGCTTTCACCCTTTAACATCTTGGTGGACTTCAACTTATCCTACAATACCAATACTTGGTTCTCGTTCTTATTCTGGAACAAATTCTGAAGAGACACACACATCTCATGTGTGGTGTTCTTCTCGAACAAATGATGTATTAAGGCATCCCTCACACCATCAAGGATTATCAATCTCTCCCTTGCATCCAAATCTTCCCATATTTCCAGGTCCTTAGGGTTAGTTTACTTCTTGATCTCTTTCTCAGCAAAATCCCAGATCTTGTTGACCTGCAATATCGAACTGATCCTTTCCTTCCATGGACTATAATTGGACAACCCCTCCAACCTGTCCTCATATTGAATACCTGCCTGCAACTTCGACATTGTAGTGAACCCTTCACTCACAATGTGACCAACTCCCTCTCACGTTGTACTTCGTTGCACACAACTCTGATTTACTCACTTTCAAAGTAGCTCAGACACACTCTGATACCATGTTGAATTTCCATGACCTTGGATCTAGGTTAGAGTCTTAAAATCACTGACACTACCAAACCAAGAATCTAAACCATAAACTACTTTGCATAGCAGAAATATAAAGCAATAAATCACATATGCACAATATACACAATTTTAACCAAATTTATAAAATAATGTACAATTACCAACCTTTGTTATATTAATCCAAATCTGATAAATACAACAGTCTATGGTTACAAGATATAATGAAAAACCTGGCTACAACACTTCTATGTTGTATCTTGTCCTGTCGGTCCATCGAACCTGTACTACTCACTAGTATTGCCTTAGTCCATCAATACATCCACACATTGAGACTTCAAGAGGGTTGCCTCCTATCACTTCTGCAAGTCACGTTTGCTACAATGAATACATGCTTATCAATTGTTCTCTGGGTAGGCCTAATTCTCGAGCTCCAATCTACCACGCTAACAAGAAATTTAGTCCATCAAAGTGTTGCACTTCAGCACCTATCTTCACCCAACCTTCAACTTCTCTTCGTTCTTCAAGGGAGCTCGTCTAGGGCTACTTTGGACTATCAACACGCTTCCCTCCAACCAGCGCTATGACACCCAATCTTGTCATTGTTGAATATGCACCTAAGAAGATTTTACACCACCTCAGAGTGTCCTCCAATTGGATCCAATAGGTTGCACTATTATCTTATCCAAACTAGTCACTTCTTGACCCAATACACCTTTTCAAAACGTTGTTTTCCACTTCTTTCACTTGTTATCATTACACTGCTAGTTAGGGCACACCACGCTGCCCTCCACCCGACACACAGTCAGAGATGCAAGACTTCTAAGGTTTCATTTCACTAAGGGAAGATGCCTCCACTCCTACGATGCCCCTGTCTACCTTGTTTAGTCCCAAACTCAGCCTTAGAGCTGCCCCAACTGCTGGCTATGGCCTGCGGCCTAACACAACAGTTGTTGTAGGCTTATGGCCTCCTCCAAAACACCACCAAACAACCTCTACGCAGTTCTGTTTTTATCCACAACCCTGCTACACAACATTCACCATTAAGAACAACCCTTTACACACTTTGTTTTCACCTACATCAAACTACCTTCACACAGAATTGCCCTCGTTGTCCCTTGGCCTCTTTCACGCTATGTTTACCCTCCTGTTGCTGCGACTAAACAAAGATATTCCTCCACGAAATTTCAGAGCTCTTCTTAGAGATATATTTCCACAAGTGGATGCTTAAAATGACTCAATACGCCTCACATTTATACACAAATGAAGGCTCAACATCAAATTTTAAGTGACACTTATCAATTCGGCCTACTGGACAATTAATTAATTATGTCAACTTCGAAAATTCGTACCTCTCTAACGACAACTCGGATTAAAACAATTTTTGATGTGTTGGAATCATATTTCTGAGCACTATCATCTGTATCCATCACATTCCATGAATCCATCATTGTTTTTCCCCAAAAACACGATGGGTTCCAAAATCCCACACTTGGGTTCCAAGCCCACAAGCTTCCCTTGTGGCGCTTTGTCCTCTAAACCCTAAACCCTAGGGATTGGATTACTTCCCAAGCTACAAAAATCAACATTGCTCTGTCTCCTATAGCTTTAGTTCTACTTCCTACAACCTTTGCCTAGGCTCTCTTCCTCCACTCTGCTCTTTGTATCCTCCGCTTCCTCTTTCCTTCTACTACCAAAGCCGCTTTCACGATAATAGGATCTACTTTCATCTTGTAGCTTTTTTCTCCCTTGGGATTGTCGGCAATCTTCCTCTTGTTGAAGAAAGTGTAACTAGGTTCAATCTTCATAAATGTAATTTTGATCTTTTTACTTGTAAAAGAAAAGAATTATTATTTTTGTCATTTGTAAAATTGAGTTTCTTGCTCATTGCATAGGTTAATCACACGTTTAAGTGCTTCTAGGAAAGTCAAAGAGTCAATGCAATTGTTAAAGACCCATGAGGGCATGTTACACTATGTAAATCTATATACTAGAGTCAAAGAAATATGTCAAAGGTGATCCTCCAAAGCAAAGACAAGTCTTCTCTTCAAATTCGCCTCAAAAATGATTTTTTGGTGCACTTAAGGACATGTCGGCCTCACTAGCTCAAGTAGGCCCAAATAGGAAGGACAATATCCTATATATAGGGAAGTTCAACCTCACAAAAGGATCATATATATCATCTCTAAAATCATCAAAGAAGAAACACTGAAAAGAGGTGCAAAAAGGTGGATATAACATGATTCTAGGGAAGCAAAGAAGAGGGAAGAAGAAGCTGAGTTTGGGAGGTTTGTTTTGGGGTCAAAATTTGTCACACATGCAAAGGAAAAGAGGGTAATTTTGCTTCCATATCAGATCAAAAATTACAAAAAACTAAGAGAACTCATTTGGGTGGAAAATAGGCTCCAAATAGGCCTTCATCTCAAGCAAAGAAGGTCCCACCTCAAGTGAAGGAAGGGAGCAAGCTAGAAGGACAATCTTGAGCCATAATCATCCACACATGCAAGGGAAAATCAGATCTACAGTAGGGTTATAGGATCAGCCTCTAACTCATAAATATGCCTCAAGAAGAACCTCATTCTCTAGCCCAAGTATCAAAGAGAAGGAAGATTTCCTAGCGAGGTAGAGAAGGAAAGGAAGACACCAAAGAAGAGGTGTTACACAGTAATTTGCCACTGCCTTCACTCCCAGACCTTCTACTATGTCATGTGTCCAAGTCAAACATGCTCATACTAAACAAATGCTCTCTTATGCTGCCAATTGACTCACTTTTCCTAATTTATCTGCTTCATCGTGACTGTGGACTTAATATGCGCATTGAACGGCGCTCATAAATAGTCCAGCCATGCTTCCAGCACGGAAGTACATCTGTTTCCTGTGACAATTCGATTTCATGCCCTGTCACGAGGCTATTTTATATCTTTAGAGAGATTCTGACTAGCTACATTACTTACTAGTGATGTCAGCGCTAAGGATCTGTTATACACCCGCGATGATCCAGATTGGGAGAATTTGTTCCAACAGTCGACCTTCTGGATGACTCCAGACTTGGTTGTTTGCATAGTTTGTGTCGCACTTCCTTCCCTGGTATGGGAAGTTCCATCATTTGTGCTACTTTCCTTGGGAATAAACTCTCTCTTCCACCTTTGATGGAGACTCCTTCTCCTATTTAAACACTCACCTTTGCTATGATCAGCTAGTTGGTAAATTCTTGGATTGAGCAGTGTTGTTAGTGCTTTTGAGTTTGATAGATAGCTAGTGTGGGTGTGTCAAGTGAGAGAGTGTTGATAGCTTGTGGAATGTTGTGAAGTGCCCTTGAATTTATGTAAAACTTGTGAGTGAGAGAAAGAGACTTTGTATGTTGGGAGATCCATCTCCAAAGAGTGAATGCTTGAAGAACATGCTGATTGGATTCCTCTGAGAAGGCTTGCGACGTCAAGACTTTGGTTGTAAGCTTGGTCTTATTTCGTTATTAATACAATCAACGATGTTTTCCTATGTCTTGTATGTAATTTACTTGATAGCTCATGACTTCTTGACTTTGTGAGTAAATAGATCATTGTTGTTTTCCGGTTACGTGCTGTGTTGTATTTCCTTTGCATTGTTTCAGGTTGACCACTCATTAAGGAGAAGGAAGCAAAAGCTGGAGCAGCGCAACGGAACTCCATCGACCACCGGTTGAGGTAGGCCTCCAACTACAACTGTTTAAGGAAATCTATTGTTGATCTGTCCTTTTTTTTTACTAGACCCACTCTAGGGCTAGAGGGGTTGCCTCTGTCCGCAGAGGGAACACTTTCCTGCATCACAAATTGGCGACTCCCCTGGGGAGTCTATCCTATATTCTTCTCTTGTTTGCTCTTGTTTTGGATTTTGATTTGGGTCTCTCTTGAATTTTGGGGATTAACTGTCAGTCTTCTGGGTCACCTAGATTGATCTGGGAAACCCCTCTATTGTCTGTTGGGTTGACTGGCTTTTGTTTGGGAGTTTTTTGCCCGTTTGCCTTTGTTTTTTACATCATTTCGAAACATAGTTTAACAATCGCGACGGCGTCACAATTTTATAGCTTTGTACCCACGACGATCTCGGGTTGCTAGCTTAATTCCCGCGACGACTCTTGAAATCGCACCATCGCGGAAAATAGGTGTACTTTCGCGACCATCTCTAGTTGTTAGTGTAACACTAGCGATGTCAACTCTAGTTGTCAGTGCATCACTAGCGACGGTCTCTAGTTTAGCGACTCGTCTCTAGTTGTCAGTGTAGCACTTGCGACGATTCCTGTAAAGTTGTTTTTACAACTTTACCTCCTGAATTCATCAATCTTGTTTATCCCCTGTTGTTTCTTGTCTCTCATTAGCTTGTTTTAATTGCTTTTGGTTAGGGTACTGTCTCTTTGATTTCATTGGGTGAGTCTTGTGTTTTTAGACCATGTGACCTAGCCCTTTAGGAGTTTCATGGAGAAACTGTTTGCTTGGGTTACTTGTCTATTCAAGGTTCATCCACAACCGTCTTGTGATTTTCTTGAGGCTCTTTCGCTGCTTGTTTTCTTGCTGGTTGATTTTTAGTGTCTATTATTGAACCAATTTTTTATGTTGATTCAATTTCTTCACTACCAAGCATAGATCACAATTGTTTTAATCGATTAGTTCACACTTGCTTATTTTTCTCTTTAAATTCAAAAACAAAAAAGAAAATCAAAAGTTTTCATTCATTTAGCATACAAAAGTGAAAGTACATTTGCAATATGAATTTTCATGTTTGAGAAATTGGAAAGCGAATTTTAAATATTTCATTAGTAGTATCGATGCATCTTGAGATTAGTGTATTGATGCATTGTGTTTCTTAGTGTTTGCATTCGCTTGTCTTGGTTTTCTTGGTTTGGGAATGATCTCTCTACCCTCTTGTAGGTAGGTGTTCATTGAAGTGAAAGATGTTTTACTCATTCTAACTGCATCCTAGGTTCTTTGATATACATATGGTAGGGCCTGGAAATTGAAATATAATTGAAGATCAACTCTAAAATGAACAGAATGAACCTAACAATGCATTGGAACATAACGCTCATTATTTAGAGGTCTAGGCTAGAGATGTGCTCCGACGTCATTAAACCTAGTCACTATTGTTCTCACTCAAGGTTGGGTGGTTCCTCCTTTTGTGACTCAATAACGGTCTAGTACGGAATTGTGCTCCCATGTACCGTCGAGTATATGTTGGGAGACCCCACTAGGTTTTCATCCTTTATCCATAGGAAGCTGTGTCTGTCGCCTTTCAAACCGTAACGCACCGAACACAGCATTCGGGAAGATTGACTGCCGTACGGAAAGTCCTTGGTTTTCATATGATCTCCAAGGTGTATATACAGTTTTACGAGTTGTTTGGTAAACCTTTTGCCTAGTTTCTCCAGAGTAGTCACTTTCATTCCTCTTCAGACTCCTTAAAAGAAAAGGTCCATATGATCACTTGTCCTTTCAGGCTCATTAAATCTCCAAAGAGATAGAGTCACATTTTCATCCTTTTCTAGACTCTTGAAACATGAAAAGGTCAAGTTTTGTTCCTGCGTCATAAAATTTACTGCCCACGAAATATTCCTGGTAACAGTTCAAGTTCTTAGTTGTGAGAAGAGTGTTTTTTAGGCTCATTCCCAATGGCAACACTCCTCGAGTCCACTGGTCAAGGTCTTCCCCCATATGGGAACCCTGGTCCATTTCCTTCTTTTGGAAATGTCGGTGCCCCGTACATGGCAACATTGTCTTTTCTTAGATTAACCATCAGTTTTCCCGTATGGTTGTTTTCAACCTCGGTGGTCCCTAGCGTCATGACTCCTGTTCCACCGTCTCCTTTGTCTAAACCACGACACGATGATTCCAAGGTTGAGCCTACACCTTCTTCCCCTGTTTATTCCTCCTCCTCTCCTCCTTTGCCTAGTGAAAGTTTCACATCTAGTAACCAGGAGACTAAGAAGAAGAAGAAGTTCGATAAGCGCGAGGCCACCTGTGCAGCTACTGCTCTGAGTACATCTCAGGTCAGAACACCTTATGCTCCTCCACAGAAGGTTAAGTTTCCTTGTAAATTGTGCAAAGATGACCATATTATTCATGATTGTCCTGGCATTCCTCGGATCTTAGAAGTATGGTCTCACGATATGGCTCATCCCTCGTCGTCCTCTGAAGCTCATGGCGATGCTACCCTATCCACTGGAAACGGTAAGAAGAAAGGGAAGATTCGATTCCCCTGTAGGATATGTGAAAGAAACCATCCCCTTCACCCTTGTCCACTCATGGATAAAGCTTCTGCCATTTTGGAAAGTCTTACAGCTTCTTCACCCCAATTTCCCTTTGGTTATCAGAGGCTCTCTTCAGACCCTCTCCCCGTCGACCAAGAGATTTAATTAGATTCTTCTCTTGTCTGTCCTCCTTTTTCCAAACCTAGCTGTGCTAAGCCTGTTCCAGACCAACCATTGGTCGGAGAGAGTGTCAACTTGGGTTCACCACCTATTGATCACTCTGTTTCGAAAGAGCGTCATGCCTATGTTCTTCTCATCTCATCAGATTCTACTGAGTCTGAAAATGACCCTCCTATCCCTGCTGATCACGAGAGTCCTTCTTCGGTTCTTGTAGAGCAGGGGGGAAATCATATGATACCCCCACCAAGTAGTTCGGTCGTTTCCTTCGACTGGATTCATTTGACTGCTTTCCACCTTCCATCCTACGTGCCTTTCTAGATTACAGTACATGCCTATAATAAGGCAGTACCTGGCACTGTCTTGGATGAGGGTGTGTCTGTTAGTCTAATGCCTTCCGCTACTTGGCAAGCTTTGGGCTCCCCACAACTTGTGCCCATCACACAAAATCTATATGTGTTTGATGGAGGAACCAGTCAACTTTTGGGGATCCTTCCGAAGTTTCCGGTTACGTTGGGAGACAAAACCGTGTATATAGATGTAATGGTTGTCCAAGGTGCTTTAGATTTCAGTCTTCTCCTTGGCCATGACTATATTTATGCCATGGGGGCCCTCGTCTCTTCACTTTTCTGTGTGGCTTATTTTCCACACGACGAAAGAATGGTGACCATAGATCAATTGTCATTCTTTAGTCACCTGGTGCCTCTTGTACCACCATCATCTCCCATCAGTTCTTATCCACAAGCAGTACCTTCTTTGCCACAAGTCAATTATGTGGCTACCCGTTCCCTCTCCACCTCTGTTGATGATCATGTAGATCTCATGTACTGGGGGCATTGGAACCCGATTTGTCATTAGTGCCTCATGAGATGTATTCCTCCCAGAGTGCATCTCTTCCATCCCGTGAAGACCTATTGGGAGCCATGTTCTCATATGGCCAATGAAACCAGGAGTCTCGAGGATAGTTCTGATCTTGTGTCGACCTCGTTAAAAAACAAAACAAAGGTGTAAAAGGATAGTTTGTTCCTGTCTCAACCTCGTTAAAAAATGAAATCGGGTGTCCCGAGGATAGTTTTGATCTTGTGTCGACCTCGTTAAAAAATGAAACAAGGTGTCTAAGCACAATTCCTTGTCTTGTGTCAAGCTCGTTAAAAAAATGAAACAAGGAGTCTCGAGCATAGTTCCCGATCTTGTGTCGAGCTCATTTAAAAAATGAAACAAGGGTGATGAGCATAGTTCCTGACCTTGGGTCAAGCTCATTAATAAATGAAACAAGGAGTCTTGAGGAAAGTTCTTGATCTTATGTCAACCTCATTAAAAAATGAAACAACTCCCTTTCCAAATCGAGTCTTTGATTAAGATCTTGTAAACTCCGAGTCAAGACTTTCCAAGATCCTCGAAAGTGAACCTTCATTCCATCCACCTCGTTGAATGCAATGAAGCTTGGGGGGCATGTACCTCGATTTGCGTCATTATGTTGAGGGCATGCGAACTTATAACAAGCATAGTTTTTCATTTCAAGCTTGTGTAAACATGAAACCGAATCAAAGCAGAGTTCTCCATGGTTCAAGCTTGTGTAAAAATGAACCCATATCTGATTTACATCTCGTGATTGTCGTCTATACGCTAAATTCTACTAGATGAGCCTTGGTTGTTTCATTCCATCGCCACCATCTCTTTGGCCGGTCATATGCTTTCACTTGGTTGTTTTTCCTTTCCTGAGGAACCACAACGAAGAGTGGTTTTATTAGCTAGCCTCTTAACCATTACGTGTTTTGAGCAGTTCCATCATTGCCAGAACCAGTTGCTACTCTTTATACCACTCATTCCTCTAGGACGAGTCAGCTTTAAGCTCTTTTCTGACTCGTAAAATATGAAAAGATTGTCGAGTATTTTTACCTTTTTGACTCGTTAAAGAGAATAAAAATAGAGGTTTACTTTTAGCTCTTTTCCGACCGCATAAACGTGAAAAGATTGCCGAGCTTTCATCGTTTCAAGCTCATTATTGGTTACGAAATGACGTGTTTTCAATCGCTTTTCTACTTTTTCGGGTTGAGATCACTAATTACGAAAAGTACTCCTTGATCGTAATGGTCAAGCGGTTCTCTCGAGTATCGTTTTATACTTTTTCGAGCTCAAGAGACACAACTCTATGAAAAAGGACCCCCTGTAGTTTTCTTTTCTGTGTTTTTTTGAAACTCTCTGAACATGAAAAAGACTTTGAGTTTTGCCTATGTCGGACTCGTTAAACCCTGACGACATCGGACTTGTCACCATGATGAGACTCGAGCTTCTCCTCCCTAGGGCTCGTTAAACTATTACTAGGTTGGATTCGACCAAAGGTCGAACTTATATTACAAGCATATGTTATCCCCTTCAAGCTTGTTTTCAAAAATAATTGGGGTACTCACCAGCAATGGTGGGGGAAAATTTTGGAAATCATCATTGATTGTCTATGGCAACTAGTGACTCTTGAACATCGCCACTCTTGCTTCTTGTCGGGTTGGGATATCCATACATTGTCATTTGGCCTTCCATGGGTTTGGGTTGTCATTTAGCCTCATTCCATCTGATCCATGTTGTTTCCATCAAGCCTCTGATCCCTTTGTACCTGAATGCTAACACCCTCCGGAGTCGTGTCGCCAACATGTTCAAGAGTATATTCCTTCCGCAGTTTACATCCTCGCCTTTTCATCTGATATTCTGTTTCACCATCTACTGCTTGTTCCTTGTCTCATGTCATTGATGGGGGAAACATTATGGTCCTCCTGCGATAGGTCTTCTCTTGTCGACATCAGCTCATTACCCAGGAGATTGATCTAGAGATCCCTCCTGGTACCTTGGAGCTTGCATGCCTCGATGGCAAGTTCTTCGCGCCTGACGATCGACTTACATCATTACTCATCGATTGGGTGATTCCAAGAGTGTTTGACTTCAGCTCATTCTTCACACTTCGTGGATTGTACTGGACAGTACCTTGAGGACCATTAGCATTATTGGTGGTTTTTCTCATGCTTGTTAACAGTTTACATCATCAACCGGTAATCAAGCGACTTTCTCTCATGCTCAAATTCAACACCTCTATTCGCATGTTAGAATTTGTACTATGATCGGTTGGGTTCAAGACCCCGAACTCAGATTACACATGTTCGGGCTGCGTGGATTGGTTCGTGATTACATGAATCATTGATGGATGGCTGCAACCATACCAGAGTCTTCATGGATGGCTGCGACCATACCTTCGTCATTATCATGGTCTTATTAGCTAGATGGCTGCATCCATACCACAGACCTAGTTCATATGTCTTTTGGATGGTTGCGTCTATGCCTAGACTACATGTATTTCACTATCAGAGATATCAGTTGTACTTGCGCCTGCAGGATCTTCCAGACGGTGTTCCAGCTCAGTCGGTTTCATAAAGCATTTCACCCCTCCCACTCTCTCAGGCTTCATACTTTAGGGTGCATCTGTTACACAGTAATTTTTCACTGCCTTCACTCCCAGTCCTTCTACTGTGTCATGTGTCCAAGTCAAACATGCTCATACTGAAAAAATGCTCACTTATGCTGCCAATCGACCCACTTTTCCTAAGTTATCTGCCTCATTGCGACTATGGACTTAATATACGCGTTGAACGGTGCTCATAAACAATCCAGCCGCACTTCCAGCGCAGAAGTACATCTATTTCCCGTGACTCTTTGATTTCATGCCCCGTCACGAGGCTATTTGATATCTTTAGCGATGGTCTGACTAGCTACATTACTTACTAGCGATGTCAGCGCTAAGGATCTGTTATACACCTGTGATGATCGAGATTAGGCAAATTTGTTCCAACAGTCGGCCTTCTGGATGACTACAGACCTCGTTATTGGCATAGTTTGTGTCACCCTTCCTTCCCTGGTATGGCAGTTCCGTCAATTGTGCTACCTTCCTTGGGGATAAGCTCTTTCTTCCACCTTTGATGGAGACTCCTTATCCTATTTCAACACTCACCTTTTCTATGATCAGCTAGTTGGTAAATTCTTGGATTGATCAGTGTTGTTAGTGCTTTTGAGTTTGATAGATAGCTGGTGTGGGTGTGTCAAGTTAGAGAGTGTTGATAGCTTGTGGAAGGTTGTGAAGTGCCCTTGACTTTATGTAAAACTTGTGAGTGAGATAAAGAGACTTTGTATGTTGGGAGATCCATCTCCAAATAGTGAATGCTTGAAGAACATGCTGACTGGATTCCTCTGAGAAGGCTTGAGACATCAAGACTTTGGTTGTAAGCTTGCTCTTATTTCATTATTAATACAATCAACGATGTTTTCCTATGTCTTGTATGTAATTTACTTGATAGCTCATGACTTCTTGACTTTGTGAGTAAATAGATCATTGTTGTTTTCCGGTTATGTGTTGCGTTGTATTTCCTTTGCATTGTTTCAGGTTGACCACTCATTGAGGAGAAGGAAGCGAAAGTTGGAGCAGCGCAATGGAACTCCATCGACGACTGGTTGAGGTAGGCCTCCAACTATGATTGTTTCAGGAAATCTATTGTTGATCTATCCTTGTTTGTGACTAGACCCACTCTAGGGCTAGAGGGGTTGCCTCTGTCCGCAGAGAGAACACTTTCCTGCATCATAAGAGATATCTAAGGAGACCTAGGGTTTCTACAGTTGCTGGAAAAAGAGCAGTACTATCAGTTTCCAGAAGAAGTGTGAAGAAAGAGATCAAGGTGCAAACCAGAAGAAGGCATTCATTCAAGAAAAAAAGGAAGAAAGATTGTGTCTTGTGCTTGGAGGATCTACTGGTCAAGGGTCTACGGTTTGGAATTTGTCAATTGAAGCTTCAATAAGAGAAATTTGCAAAAGGGTTTTCCTCTCTAAAAGAGAGAGATTTTGCCTTGGCTGAGAGCCAACATCTTATGTTCTTGTCTCTTTTGTTTTGGTAACTATTTGATGAAGTAAGAGAACACACTCTAAGAATAACAAGAGAAGATTGTGCTAATAAGAAAAAGTAAAAAGTACCTCACAAATAGTTATCATCATCAGAAGAATCTCATCCTACCTAGATGCCCTAGATTCTTCAACACTTCTTTCCCTTTTCCTGCATGGGATTGTTTCCTTCTATTGCTTTTTCTTTCGGAATTGTTGTTGTCTATGGAGTAGCCCGTGAAGTCCGTTCTAAATTGGCCATCTCATGAAGTCTAGAAGGATTGTATCAATTCCTCCATGGATCCTCCTCTGGCCAATGGAATGCCCCTCCAGTCCATGGAAAGTAAACTCACACACAATGGCCTTTACAAATAATATGGGGATCATATGGATTAAAGTCCCAAGTACTAAATGCAAACTTCATTATCTCCTTTCCCTCGGTATCCGTGACTTTCAAGTTCTTTATCTCGCATAATACAATTTTCAGAGGAAGAGTGGGCCATGGTGATTCCTTCTTCTTGTTCAAATCTACTGACAACCATCAGGCAAGATGATATGACACTTCTTTCATGATTAGCTTGTCAATGGCATGCCTTGGAAAAACATGTGGAGGCTTCACTCCATCAAAGACTCTAAGAAAAGTGCCACATGGTGAAGCATACCAATCTACAATGTATGTTATCACCTCCATTGCTCCTCTTGACATTCAAGGTGGATCTTCTTTAAATATGAGCTTGTAAAGCGGGATGATGAAGTGGTCTGTTAATTGTGCCATCACTCCTCAATAACTACAATCTAAAAGCAACTTGCAATAGATATGCATGACAGTTTCTCATGGTGTCCATGTCCAGTTCATGTCAGGGAACTGTTGTTGTTCACAGATTACATCCAGTAAATATGCAGGCATATAGAACCTTGCTCGCTCACCAGCAGGAGGACTCTAACCCTGTGCTACATGGGCCTTCAATTGTCAAGCCAATAGATCTAACCAGTTGAATGACTCCCCTTCATTCACAACCTGGTCTAACAAGACTGCCCACCCTTCAGAAAAGGTTTCATGCTTTGATAACCATGGATATTGCAAGCTAAGATAACCAAGATATGGTAGGCATTCCTTAGGGACTTTGTCTTGTATACATGGGTGGGTGTCTGTCAAAACTTTGATGTCTCTTTCACCAGCTTTTGACAATGTCCATTATGTTCACATAGTTGTGGGTGGCATAGAAAAGTGATTCCATGAGCTTCATTGGCTTGGGAAAGTGATACATGTTCTAATAATATTCTACCCGAAAGGCAGCGAGCTTTTGTGTGCTATCACTGCTCAATTCCATGGTCTTCTCATCAATGTGTGACATAATCTAGCTGATGACACCTGCACATGAGAAGGTTGGATATCTGCATGCAACCTTGTATAGTCCTGACTGTTGGATACTGAGATAAACCTGTTAGTCGTCTAATTTTGCCTCAAAGTCCTTTGCAAAAGCATCTTTAATTTGTTTCCATGTCAGCGATGATCCCTTTTATATAAACAGTTGAGTGTTTACATACACTGATAAGTCTACTAGCGTTTGTTCAAATGCTTCCCCAATATTGTATTCAATGGTTTCTTTTGAAGTAGCTATCTTAGGTGTCATGGTAACAGTGACTGTTGGAGAGGTGCTCAACAAATTTTGTACCTATGGGACAGAAAAGATACTCATGGCAAGCAAACATCAGCCTTTAACAAATCTACTTTCAAGGCATGTTCAAGCAACAAAGAAGGCATCCGATGGGGAGGAAATAGAAATTCTCATTGACAAGAAGGATTCGTTTCCAGTTGGAATTATGCACTCCCAGCAGCCAGGGTTGAAGCTTGTAGCTCAAAACTACACAATGCATGGTTAAGCCTAGCCAGTGGTCTCGAAGAGACTACACATTGTGCTATCTCAGTGGCCAAGGTGATAGGCTGGCTCCTGGAACTGCACAATGCACAGTTGGGGCCAACAGGTACTATGCAATGTGCAATTCCATAGGCCAATCTTGTGGCTTGTGGCTTGTGCCTTAGGATTGTGCAGTGCCCAGCTGGGAAAAGTGGAATTCGGCCAAGAAAAGTACAGATTTGCCCAAGGGAAGTGTGGAAAACAAGCAGATCTGAGAGATATTGTGAGCTTGAGTGTAGATATGATTAAGTATTAGTAAATCCATGTAGATAAAGTGAAAAAATTGATCAAATAGAATGAAAATCAAGTATGTGATGAGATTCATCGCAACGACAACCATTGGTGCAAAAACAAGAAAATCAATGTGACACTTGTGAAAGGAAAACTAAAACTTAAAACAATACTTCTACAAGTTAAAAAAAGTTGAAACACCAGCGCTTATGAAGAGAAATAAGTAAAACAACACTCACACAAGAAAAATGACAAAAAGCGATAAAAAAAGCGGCAAAAGACGACAAAAGCGAAACTCACCCTGAGGGACGACGACCGCACCAAAGGTTCCTTTGTCTCCTCAAGAATGCTAGAGATCCAAGATCGAATGTGAAAATGATCTATATAAGTGTCGATTAAATAGATTTGATCAAATTAGGGATTATGACGCGTGTGCCTAAAATCTAGAAAAAAAGTGACACTTGGCAGAAGTTTCTAAAGATAACAAAAGTGCCTCCTTAGGGATACTAAAAATAGATCCCTATTTTGTAGGGTTTCTTTTTTCTTTTTTAGATTTTGTTCTTTTCACTTTTTTTGGGAAACTTTCCATGCACACTACCAGGAAATACTGCGCAGTTCGAGGAACTATGCAACTTTCTGACTCAATGCATTGTGCAGTTTCTGAGATCAGTGATGGATTGCGCAATTTCTAGGCTCAATGTCGGGGTTCCTTGCATGACTGTGCAAATTCTAAGCTCAGTGATGGATTGCTAAATTTATGGGCTTATTGTTGAGCTGCCTTCCATGACTTTGTAGTTTCTGAGCTCAAGGTTGACTTCCAGTCAGAACTGTGCAATTCCCATCATCAAGGTTGCTTGCCCTCAAGGATTATGCAGTTTCTGGAGGCAAGCCCATTTGTGAGACCACATTGGGAGATCATCTTGTGCCTTAGAAGTATTATCTAATTGAACAACCAAGAAATCACAAGCACGAATGAAAAGATAAGTCTTAGTCAAAGCATGAATACCTATATCAGTGCAATATGACCTCCTATGGATAAGAAGGGAGGATCCAAAATCAACATAGGTAAAATTTTACAGGGTGGTTGTAGTTGCTACAACAAAAACAAGCACCGTGAATTGTATAACGAAAAAATTTCATCTAATTGGACCCCAATATTACATGTTTCAAAGCCATTGACATGTCATAGCAAGAGCTTTACTACTATAGTGTGGTAACAATTTCCGATACAACTAGCTTGTGCTAGAACAATTCATTAATAACAAGGTTTAACGTTGAATGGACTTGCATTTGATCCAAGTGGCATATCAACACATGGACTAGTTTATACATCATTTTTATGTGTTAGAACCATGGAATCCTTGTATCTTCTTCAAAAACGAACACAAAATATTTTTTGTGTGAAAAAGAAAGTATTAAAATAAATGAAACAGTTAAGAACTGAAGCATCATGGAAATCATGATACATAGAGAAGTTGATAGCAAGTGAAAATACTTTAACGATTGCATGTTTGAATGCGTGAAGTGTACATGCTCATGTGAATGACATTGTGTGTGATGAAGACCTAATAAATGTTATGATTTTTTGTTTCCTTGAAATACATCTAAAATTTCCGCCATCAAATATTGAATTTCACAAATTCAATTTCAACATATTAAATTGTCTTCATGGAGTATTTACCTCAATATAAGAAAACATAGATAGCGTATCAATGAAAAACGTTTGCAATAATAAAATCGAACTTATTTTGTCGAAAGTATATTTCAAATGTTGAATATGGATAATAAATGTATGTGTTGCGCCACTTGTATCTATTTCAGCAATTATTGAATCGGTAGCAATAGCAAGGGAACAATTGACTCCTAATGATTACATTTTTATACTTATTGGAGATTTAAATATCGACATCAAATCAAATATAAAATGAAGTAAACAATTATTAGAGTATATGTGGTGCGGACATTTACAAGAAGTAACAAGGAATTTTCTTTTTGATAATAAGACAATTATTGATCACATTTGGACAAATTTCCCTCTTCAACAATGTCATGTTCATATTTCACATTTGTACTGGAGTGATCATGATGTAGTTCATGCTTCGTTAGACTTTGTGTGATTCTAACCTTGCATAAGCTATACATTATTTGTTTTGAAGTAGTAAAATTCATAGGTAAATATAAATGTAATATTAGATTTTTGTAAATTTTAGTTATTTTCGTACAAGCTGTAACGATAAATTTGTTTGTTCATTCTCATGTGGAGTCCAAAATGGATAAGTAATTAATTTCACTGTTGCAAGGAAATAACGATCATAGACTAAAGAAATCGTATATACTCTCGAGGTAGGAGTATTCTTATATATATATATATATATATATATAATATATATATATATATATATATATATATATATATATATATATATATATAATATATATATATATATATATATTATATATATATATATATATATATATATATATATATATTATATATATATATATATATATATATATATATATATATATAGATATAGATATATATATATAATATATTTCTCTCATTTACTTTTTTCAATATTTGATAGCTCAGATTTGCGGAACGTGGGAATGTGTGGAAGTGTTGTTGTCTTTTTTGCATGTTCCTTTCTGCGTACATATTTTCCGCTTTGCATAATTTCTCTGAATATTTCCATCTTGCATGACACTTTTTCCATACGTTCATGATTTCTTTTTATATGTGATTAATATTTGAACTAAAATTTATTTAGGTTAACATATAGGAGAGCGAAGCAATTTTAAATGATTGGCCAAATTGCATGCGTCTCTAAACCTTTCCAAATTTGTGTGTCAGGTTATTCGTAAATCAAAGTTGACAATCATAGAGTAGTGGGCACTAGCCATGCAACCTTATTACTTCGTACTAGGGATAACTTTTCATGTCTTTTTCAGTGAGGATTATTATTAACAACTTGTAAGCTAATTTTCATTATTACAACAAATCTATAGCAATGCAAAAGCAAGATGCATAATAAATGGATGAGATGGTTTTGGAATTTCGATATATATTTGCACTGGTTTCTGTAAAATTTAGATTTTGTATGTTCAATTGCTATTTATTGAGAAATGTCATGTATAACATATTTCACACTTGCAATAGTCAAATTTTATTTCACGCTTGTAATAGTAAGGATTGTTGATTATATAAATAACCAAAAAATTGTGCAGCTCAATGATACTGCGAGTGTCATTGATTGATAAAGTGTTTTCAACTAAGAAATGAACATGGTTAGCAGGGTAAGAAAAGAATCTATTTGCACTAATACCATTAACTTGCTTGTATCAATGAGAACTTTCGTTGGTCGATTTCATTTGAATGTTATGTGAACTTGTCGATGGAGGAGAAGAACAACAACAAGATTTAGATTAGTAGATTGGTGAATGTTCCATGTGCGCCAAAAGTTTTTGATTCAGGGAAACAATTCATTTGTGCACAAAAAATTTGATTCAAGAACAAGAAAATTTGTGTTACCAGCGAAAAGGATTCCTCTGAATGCAAAGACATTCAGATGCCAATTCAAGTTACCAGAACCTAATATGCTCTTCATATTTTCTGAAGCAAAAAAGTTTCCCAACATCATATGCAGGTGAGGCTAATGTCGTCAGAGATTTCTTTTCGCCAAGTTACTAAGTTACTTGCGATATTTTTGTCCTAGATATTTCTTTGTTTAAATTACCATTTAAGGGCTTTTATTGGCTCTATGTGCATATCATGGGCCAAGACACTACAAAAAATGTTCTAAAATGCATTCTCTATATGCTTTATCACACATTAAAAAAGGATTCTATATTAGATAGGGCTAATACCATTTATAGTGAATTAGCTTCTCAGTTAAACAATTTATCCAAGACCAATAAGTTCTTCATGATGGCATATCTCAAAGTAGCTTTGATTTCCAGCAATGAATTTCATGGTTTGCCATATAACCC
This sequence comes from Pinus taeda, assembly GCA_000404065.3. Classification (NCBI taxonomy): domain Eukaryota; kingdom Viridiplantae; phylum Streptophyta; class Pinopsida; order Pinales; family Pinaceae; genus Pinus; species Pinus taeda. The sequence goes on along the minus strand of APFE031709932.1, from coordinate 30,962 downwards.
TAAATTAAATGTGAATTAAGAATAAATGTAGTTCTGGTATCCTATATTGTGGAAGTGTAAGGATTCTTTAAACTTTTGTATAATTCAAGATGTCTTTGTAAAACAAGTCAATTACATGATAACTGGACAAGAGCCTCATCGAATATCTGCACAGGCACAAGTTTTCCTATGTGGTAAAGATATGCATGAAGAAAAAGAAAGTAATACTCTAATTCAAATTTATGGATTTCAAGGTAAGTCGTTTCTATTACTAAATTTTTTTATAAATAGGTATTTTGTTGTCGAAGTCTGTAGGCAATACCGTAATTGGATAATTATATTTGAAAGCAAAAAGACAAGAAAATTCATTTTTTTGTCATTTATTGTTTGAGAAATCACATTGAATAATGTGGCTCATGTTACAGAGCTCGCAAAGACATTGCATGCTTTTAAATTAAGTAAAGTTGAATCCATTAAATCCTTTGATAAGGAGGGTCTATTTGGTGCACACTTGGAAATAATTGGGTACATAAATTTGTTCCAGAAACCAGAGAGAAAAGCGAGGAAATTCAAAATGCATCAATAAAAAAGCAAGGGCTCGTCATATATGTAGAAGAAATCACCAAGGAATCAAGTATCAATACTTTTGCAAAGAAATCTGTATGTTGCACAAACGATACTAATGCAAGTTCATCCTCGACTGAAAAGGGACAAAAGATACTGTAAATATGAAAGTGATTCACGATAGTATATCAACTAGCGAAAAGGACAAAGTGCCTAATCGAAGATTTATTTCAATAAGAATGTATATTGGTGAATCAACCAATTCTAGAAGTCCCATGAAAACAGGTATTGAAAAAACTATAAACGTAGAATTTGATAGCATTGTGATACATGATTGGGTTGGTGCCTGTTCTGTAGAAAATCATAAAATAATGTTGCAAATTGTCGAAGAAATTATTGTTTTTAATGACGGTTTTGTCACATTAAAAAATGTAAAGTATGACAATGAAAATAAGAAATTGAAGCTATAGAAACTAAAGCTTCTAAAAAAAAGGTTTTAGACCAAACAGAAATGCATGTTGATCTGTCTAAATTTACAACCATATCAGTCATGAAACTACATCGAGACATTGGCGATGTGCTTGCACAGTTTGTTACTTAACCGGAAATAGAAAACTTGAGACTAAAAACAAGAATAAAGGATCTAGAGATGCTCTAAATTCGAGCCCTTTGTTGATGACTTCATTGTAAATACATACAACATTGTTGAAAATTTCTACTCGCGGCATATCACATAGATTTGCTAAATCTATCAATATCCTTAATACGATAAAAACATATATTATCAGTAATAAATGCAAAACATTGCAAATCATTGAACATGCATGGGAAACAAATTTCAATTCGAAGATTTTATTACAAAGAACTAAGTCATTTGTCAAGTGAATTCAGTATTATCTTGAAGGAGACATGTATTTAGTGAACAATGACTTATTTGATTTCAACCAAAGATTTGATTTACTTTCTGATACAGAGAAAAAAGGATAGGGATTGTTCAATGCTAATGAATTGAAGAAAATCAAAGTTGCATGGTCTCCGAGAATCAAAAGAATGGAGAACATTATTTATGAATGTGTAAACTTAAAGAATTGAAGAGAAAATGCCCATGACAAGGTAGTACAGATTTTTTGGTCCACCTATCACATGTGACTCTGAATTAATTTTGAGAGAAATGTTGAAAGTTGAATTGGATAAGCTAAATTAGTCAAAGGTAACAAAATTCAATAATATAGGTGATTCTAGTACACAGGAAATTAAGCAATGGCTAATTACCTTTGTTAATGTTGGCAAGGGGTCCTGACCCAGGTTCAGGGTTAGTTGTGCCATGTTAGTGCCTAAATCTACCTCAGGCTGAGAAAGGTAAGATCTAGGATAACATCAAACCACGCTTAACCTGGTAGCTAGCCCTACCAGGTCAGGAGAGGGCTCTCTCCTTGTCAATCTCAGGAAAATATGATCAATGAGGCTTGAGATGACTGATGTGAAGACTGATTTTAGGCTAGGTATGTGTTCAAAAGAGTTTGATTAAATTTGATGATGTTTTGTTGGCTCAAATGGAAAGGCAGATTTGGGTCTAAGGAATGAGGCTCAGTTTTGCAGAGATCTCTATGGGGCGAGGTAGACAAATGGTTTGGTACTTAAAATTGAGTGAGATGGGGAGATTTTAGACTGGTGAGGAGTTGAAGAGGGAAAGAAAGTCTCAGGGATCCTCTTCAAACAGCTGAAAACATAAATAAATAAACAAAACCCTAGGTAGAGCACTGCAATTTCAATGGATTCTACCTTTATGCTTGTTTGATTTAGTTAAGATGAAGCAAAAAGAGATGATGGCATACATAAAACACATGTAAAATTACAATTACAGAAGGAAACACAATACCAAAACAAGATGCCACAAGAATCGCATAAATTGTTGCAAACCTTGGTCTATTCCTTAGCCAAACTGCTGAAATGAGTATACAATGAAGCTCCAAGCTTTCCCAAAGTCAAACCATGCTAATGACTGAAAAATTACAAGATATAGGCAACCAACAACTCATCCTAGCCTCTAGGGGTTGAGATGATAGGTTTAGGAGCTATTCCAACAAATTCTAAACTGATAACTAAAAAGTAGGCAGTGGAACAACTTGCCTCTAAAAACTAGGGAACTGATTCATTCAGTTGCAAACTACCTTTTCATGGATGAATCTACCTCTATGAGTGAAAATTTATCATAATTACATCAAAATCCATAAAGTCACATTAAATTACATCATGAGTTTGAGAATTAGAAAGAGAAAAGTCAAATTGTCAAGAAACTATGCGAAAAACTGAGTTTTTTGGCCAAAATGAGCAAAATTCCTCCAATGCGTCGCGTTAATTTCCCTATGCATAGCACCACTTTGCAGCTGATTTTGGAGGCCTTCCTGGTGTCCAAATTTTCTCCAAGTGGGGTTGTTGGAAAGGTCTACCTGTCTACTTTCCGGAACAAGTCGAATTTCTAAATTGGGCCTCCATTTGCCACTCCAAAACTGAGTTCTCCCAACACTGCTTCTTGTGTGTCCAAAACAAGCCGAAAAGTCATTTTAGAGGTGTTTTTGACCTTTTTGGAAGCTAAAAACCTGTCAAAATTTCTTGGCCATTTGTTAGAATGCATATTTTTCCTTGAAAAATCCAAAAATGTTGTGATTTTCTCAAAATGAGGTCCCCATCAAAAGCGCGCGCCAAGTGGTGTGACGCATCAGGCAGAAAAACCTGTTTTTTGGGCCAAAATTTTCAAAATTGCAAAAAGTGCCAAATTTCTTGAAATTTGGGCTGAGTGTTCTCCATCAAATGTTGTGTTTGGCCAAGGAATCCTCAACCAAGATCTGAAGTCTATCTTGCTCCTTTCGCTTCCTTGATGCTTTCTTCAACTTGGCCTTCAAATTCCTAATTCTTGCTTTGCACGTCTTGTTTCTCGCCAAGTAGTGATAGGCCATGTGCCTCAACATCTTTTTCTCCCTGTTGGCCTTCTCTAGCATCTTTTCCAAGTGCATGTTTGTCACCTCGAGCCAAGATTCACGATCAGCACCAATTTCTTGTTCAAGTGGTGTCAGCTTGATTTTCCTCCTCTTGGTAACTTACCAGTTTTCTCATATGTTTTGTAGCTCCATGATGGTTTGCTGATCCTCTAGTTGTTCCTAAAGATCCTCTTTCCTCCTAAGGCACTGATGAAAATATCTGAGGTCCCTCTCCATAGGTTTTAATGATGTACTAGCTGATGAGTAATGAAGGGATGAGGTGGGGACAAGAAGAGTATGAAGGGATTTTAGAAGATAAGATGAGTGAGGTGTATGGGGATGATGAGTGCTTGAGGGAGTGAAGGTTTTAGGGAATAATATTTAGGATTTGGGACAGAAATTAGGGTTTGGGATAGTGGGATTAGGGATTTAGGATTAGTAAATTTAGGGATATGGGGAATAGTGAATGGGTTGATGAGAATGTAAAGAGAGGGAGAAAATGAAGTGAGGGAATAGGGGAATGAAGGAGTGAGGGAGTGAGAAATGGCTAGGAGTGGAATTAGCAACAAAAAATACAATTTATAAACCCTATGCAATTGTTTTTGACAAAAAATGCAAGGAGGTAGGGTTTCAATTTTTTCCCATTAAATCACCATAAGCACCAAGATAAACTCATTCATTAGTCATGGAGGAATGTTAACTTACTTGAATCAATGAGGATTAAGCAAATTTTTCAATTTGGGAGGTGGTTGTGGACGAAATCAGTTTCCAAACCCTGTGTGTCGCGCCACAAACCCAGTGCACCGTGCCTGTGTAACTTTTACACTGCAGAGGGTGGCCCAATGCGCCGCGCCAGATGGATGCGTCGCACCCACTACCCAATGCGCCGTGCCTCTGAAATATGCCCAAATTGCTGGAGTTTTGCCTCTTTTGCGATTTTTGACCTTTATCTTGTTCACTCCTTCTCCTTTGGATGCAAATGAGCTCTTTGAACATGAAAAATGGTTTATATACAAAGGATTTTAATTTTTCACTTATCAGAAACCCACTTTGTAATGTTTACCTTTAACTTGCTTGTAAAACTCTGTTTTTAGGTAGTTTGCTTTATTTTTTGGCTTTAATGAACTGAATGCTTTGAATTTTTATTTTCCTTGCAGGTGATGGAGTTGTTGAAGCTTGGAAAGGTGACCAGGGTTGCCACTGAAGTTATTACATATGGAAAAACTGAAATTACATCAAATTTATACATGAAAACATAAAAAACTTTGCTTTTCATCAAAATAGGCTTTTGAGGAAAAATCAATCACTGAGCATGTGATTACGGAAATTATTGTTACTAGAACTTTGTTTGCCCTCCTCATGCACCTGCTGGCCGTTATTGAGCATTTTGAAGACCTTATTGACGAAACCCTAGACCTAATGAGACCTAAAACCATAAAAAATGACTTTTTCAGATTTCGAGACAAAAAATGACTACAGATGATCTAGATGCATGAAAATGGGCCAGTAGGTAAAGAACATGAGGGAAAATGTCTAATAAGACACTATCGTCAGATGATCCATGATACTAATGGAATGCAGCTAACTGAGTGAGACACTTAACATGCAATGAACAAGAGAATTTGATCACTGACATAGGGTCAAGATACCGACACTAACATGCCAAACAAATCCCTACACTACTGGCCCTTTTGACATCAATCTGCATAGTGTAGACTGAAGTCTCACCCGAAGAAGTATGGGAGGATGTTGGAACCAAGTTTCTGCATCCAGAGATCAATGTGATGTCTTATTATGACCTAGATCTGCCTTTGCACAGATCTCTAAGGCCTTAAGGCTTAGAACTGTGACTCCCCTTAATCAACCTCTAGACCTCTACGAAGGTCTCCTACCAGATTTTGCGGACCCTAAACAGAGAAATTAGCTACTTACATGCACCATAGATTACCCTTGGATCAGTATTTACTCAGATCTACCTAAGTGCTCGATAACTTTAACAAAAAGTGTTTAACCTTCACATAATCACTTAACATTAATTGTGTTCAGATAATAAGACAGATCAAGCAAATTCATGCATCAATACATCATTATTTTATAAATACATCATCTTATCACAACACATATCGCAATCATACGTAATAGAAGTAAAGAGATAAAACACAAGAATTTCTGCAACAATCTTCTTTATTGATCTTCGGTATAGGTTTACAGACACAATACTTCCTTGCACACTCAGCTGCAGGGGTCTACGCACTGAGCTACAGACACTACTCTAGGCCTATGCGCATTTAGCTGTAGAGCCTTTTTCCCCTCTAAAACTTACTTCTCTGCGCTAGAATCCTTCGTTTATACCCACGGACAAAACACATAGATCTTCCTTAGACTCTTATAGGACACACCTATTTATACAATCCCATGGTCCAAAGACCATGGGTAGATCTTAAAAAACTGACTCAAGTTTACATGAATGAGGGTAAAAACCCTTTTTGACTCTTAACTAAGTCCGCGCTCCGTGCCCACAATTTGCGGAGACTTTACATCTTTTTACATCAAAACTTGGGCTTTTTCCCCAAAACTAACCCAGAGGACCCCATCCCAACAGGCCCCCAACACAAAGGTCGCGACTCGCCCTTGAGTAACTTGGTTGACGTGTTGTCTTATTGCAAAGATCCCCCAGCTCCACCTGCAAAACTACTACTTCAGTCTTGCTCTGCGTGGCTACCTGCTTCACCTGTTCGACCAGTTTCTCTGTAGCTAGTCCTTCGCTGGCTCGCTTCATCTTCTGCTGTGTGAGCTACAAGTTCATCATCTTTTCCTAGATGTTGGCTGAGACTTGGTAGGCTTCATCCAACTAAGGACCCAACCGTGCCTTAAGCACTACCTCTTTTTTCTGCACTTCTTCCACTTGTGCAAGGAGCTGCTTTGCTTCCTGCTACTTGGCAAGGCACTGAGTTGTAGAAAAGGAGCGCGTTGTCACCCTAACCTCGTCGTACTGTTGTTGGAGCTCGCGTATCCTTGTATTCAATATCTACACTATGGGATCTTCCTCTAGGGCCATCACCACTTTCATGGCTTGCTCGAATAAAGTTATGCAGTTAATGACCGCGACATCCACAGTAGTTATCACTTCCTTGACGGCAGCTTTTCTTTGTTCCTTGACTTTGGGCAGGCTTCGAAGGTTGTGACTTAAGCTCCAGTTTTGTGATTTTCATGTTGAGTTCAAATTGAACTCTTATCACCTCTTCCTTCATATCACAAACGCCCGCAACTAGCTTCCAGATCTTAGCCTCAAGTTGTGCCTCCTCAAGGATGTGCAACTCTGGCACTGTCCTACATGCCTCTGCAGCTGCAGTCGCTAGTTAGGTGCTCTGCACCTGGATCGTTTCACTTGCCTTCAGGACCTCCATCTTCTCGGCAAACATTTGCTCATTGTTCACCCAATTTTCTTTAAGGTGCTAACGATGATATTATCATTAGCTGACTCTGCACTCAAGGACCCTTCTGGTAGCACAATTGTCCTAAGATCCAATGTCCTGACCATCTTTGCAACCTGACTTATTCCCAGTGCCAGGCTCATCTCTGCGTCGCTGACCGGACCTGCACCCACCTTGATTCTATTGGTCTGGATCTACAGTTCACATAAATCCTTCTGAATAGTAGCTAAGGACTACAAGTGTTGTTGCTCGAACTGTTGCAATAGTTTGACTGTAGTGTCACGCACTTTGTCCCTGATCTCGTCGAGATCACCCTCTATCAGCATAATGGGATCCAGCGGTGGCTTGGCTGCCTTTGTCTTCTTCCTGGACCCCTCCTGTTGTTTTTACCTGTACCTTTTTACCCGGAATGGAGTGATTTATCCCTCGACGCCTCCACATATCTATGTTGACTGCTCTTCTTCTTCAGTTTCGGGGGAAGGGGATTTACCACTTTGATCAGAGTCGCGCTGCTCCTGTTCAGCGTGTTGTTTTGCAGTGTGCTCCTTTTCCAGTCGAGCCTTCTCCTTAGCCTCCTCCTTTCACTACACAACCAACTTCTGGGCCGCCTGCTTCATTGCATCCTTCCTCTTTTTCTCTATTGTTCTCCCTGCACCTTTTCTTGTACCCATGGTAAAGTCAGACGAAGTATGCCAATCTGTTGACCAGTGGTTAATTCCTTCCTAAATCGCATCATCCATGGTGAGATATGGCATGTCAAACCACTTCTGTTGCAGATCCTCCCAGACCTTGATATAAACGTGGTGGAAGTATGCCTTGAATTCTGCATAATCTAACAACTGTTGATACATGGTTGGGGAAACCGTGGGTGTCAGTTGATGGCCATGCAGATGATCGCCTCCATCAAAACCCAGAAAATTTTTGTTTTTGTGACTCACGCAGGGTCCTTCGTGGCCCAAACGGAGGCAAACTGTGCAGCCTCCGGCAAGCCTACCTCCAATGGAGGGAACTGACCGCCCTCTAGTAGCTCCCAAACAACCAGCACAATGGAGAGCAGCAACCATGCATAGTGGAAGGTCTTGTTCTCATCTTGAGCCTCGTGAAAATCCGCAAGGAACTCGCTACATAAATAATGTGGCTAGTTAAACTACAAGCCCTCCGCGAATTGTGTATCTAACGAGATCACAAGTGTCGGAACCTCGTCCGTGTGGCACTTCCTCATGACCTTGCCAGCTAGTATATGTGTGGAAATTTTCACTGCGGGGTTGTTGATGGATGTTATGGAGTATCCGCGTGGCTTCTTTAGAAGCTCAAATTTCTTCTTCATCTTCTTTGTCAAGTCTCACTCGCTTGTTTTTCCACCAAACTCCTTGGGCGGATTCAAGCCTTCATTTGGCTGGAGCGTGATCCTGTGGATGAGCATGTCTGTGATGGGGATAGGCACGCTAAGCCATAAGCACCCATCATGCACCAGAGTCAGTAGATACTGTATACAAGTGGTATTTATGTTAGAGCGGTGGTAATGGGGCACCCAGAGCATGTTCAATAACTCAGACTACTCGACTCCATAGATCCACTGAACTGGTTCTAACGCAGTGACACCGAAGTCTTTGTAATATGCTCGCTTCATATAGTTCATCATCACGAGGTGGGGGGACCTCTCATGATCATCCAAGTCCCAATTATCCATCTTTAGAAGGGGAACCCATGCCAGGCGCAAACCTTCAAAGGTTATGTTTTCCGGCAGTAGAGGCGTATGAATGACGAATTTCTCTACATCAAGGTCCTTGGTGACCTTCACCTTCCCTTTAGGTGGAGGGATATACTTTGGAAACCTAGAGATGGGCTTCACACCCTCAGCATCTATATCTTCAATGCCCTCTTCAGCCTCCAAGTCTACAACCTTCTAAGTTTGCTTGTCCTTCTTTTATGCCTGGGTAGCAAAATGCTTCCACCGCAACTCATGCACTAATGTAGGCTTTAGCCTAGCCGACCTCGGTGTCATAGGCACAGGAGTTGGAGCCTCCATGCTTACAACTTATGGAGCCACTCCTTCAAAGGCAATAGTTCCTTCATTGCTTGCAGTTTCACCTGCTCCAGCCACAATGCTATAAATGAATTGTTGGGTTTCCTCGAGTAGATTATCAAACACGGAGCTCGCGACCAAATCTTTGAAAAACTTATGATTCATAAGCGACTGACATCACAACTCAAATACTCTAAGGGTGAAAAGTGTTCTCTGCTATATTGGCACATGTAATTTATAGGGGAATTTGAATTCAAAACCAACCGTTCCCCCCAAAACTTGTCCATTAATGTTGATTTGGCGACAGATCTCCAAATATTTCAGCCTTAAATGTCGCCCACCCACTCCTCTTAACCGTCTTCTGGCTGTCAAATCATGAATAGTGACTTTAACGGTCATTTTTTGGATGTGTTGCATGGTATCTCCCTTCATAGCACAGCTCCCTCCACGTGGATTTAGGTACTATGACATCACCCTGGTTCGTGCAGCCCCCCTGTCGCGCAGTCCCAAAAACTGGGCAGTGTAGTTTAGAGTCTCGCGCTCCCTTACAGCTGCCTAGAGAACTAAGATTGTTCGGCTGCCATATAGTCATTAGGTCGGATCTCCTGCATGTAGTTTCAATCGAATTACATTCACCCTTCTCAGAAAATGTTCTTCATTCAGCTTTGCAAGCTGAACCACGCCCCCATCTGTGATTTCTTTGATAACATATGGCCCCAACTAGTGCATCTGAAAATTTCCTGGAAACTTATCAAACTTACTCTCACATAATAATACCAAATCATTTACCTTGAATGTGCGCAACTTGATGTGTCGATCGTGCCATGCTTTTTCACGTTCTTTCTGTACTTGCTAATGAAATCTAGCCAAGAATCTATCCTCTTTGAGCTCCATCAACTGCACGAGCTGCTCTTCTAAGGCTCCACGGTCCACCATCCCTTTGAAAGCCACTATGGGTAGACTATGCATTATATATTCCATATGCATCACAACTTCTATGCCATAGACCAACCGGAAAGGTGTCTGACCTGTTAGTTTCTTGCAAGTAGTCATGTATGCCCATAATACTACCGGTACGCGCACGTCCCAATCATTCCACCGCGTGTTGCAAATCTTTGTCAGTGCATTCTCCAATATCTTATTGAAGGCTTCTACTGTTCACTTAGCCTGAGGATGATATGGTGTACTCTTCTGATGAGACACCTAAAACTCTTTTGTCAGCACGCTGATCGTTTCACTGAGGAAGTGTGTATCACAATCACTCATCGACACTTTTGGGCAGCCAAACCTAGTTAACACGTATTCAAATAAGAATTTAGTTGTTGTGGCTCTTGTACAATCCTTCACAGGTTGTGCCTCCGCCCATTGAGTCAGGTATTTTGTCACGGTGATGATATAGCGTGCACTTGTTTTCTTGCCTAGGAACTGAATTGGTCCTACAAAGTCAATAGCTCATTTCTCAAATGGTTGTAACGACACCTGAGGATTCAGAGGCAACTCATCCCTTCATGATGGCCTGCCCTTTATTTGACATGCATCACACGCCCTACAATATGCTTTGGTATCCTTATGTAGTGTAGGTCATCATAACCCAGCGCACCGAATCTTTTCCGTCGTTGCCTTTCCTGCATAATTCCCTCCGGGGAAAATTTTAAGAACCCCCCCTAAATTTAGATGTATAATAAATGGGCGAATCTTCATGGTATATAGGAAAAGTGGAAGGCGATTTTATCAATAATATGATATGTATATATAATTTTTTGGCGAATATCTCACCAGGCATGGCGAATATTTTACTCAATTATAAAATCTTGTGTTTATTGAATACACAAATGAAATCATTGCATTTCTTTAAAATATCTTTTGAAATCAAAATTACCGAATTACATATCGATAACCTAGTGGGTATAAGATAAAATTCACCTGTGCCATTC
>APFE031709932.1:0-16758 GCA_000404065.3 Pinus taeda | reverse complement strand
AAAACAAAAAACAAAAAAAAACAAAACAAAACAAAACAAAAAAAAAAACAAACAAACAAACAAACAAACTTACTTCAAGTAGAGCACTGCACTTTTCAATGTATTCTACTTACACTCTTGTTTGTTTATCTGAGAAGAAATAAAGAGAAATTATACATATAACACATGAATAAATTCACAAAGACATAAGAAATCACTGTACCAAAAAAAATGCCACAGGGATCCCAAAGAGTACTGCAAATCCTGGTCTCAATTCCTTAGCCAAAATACTGATATGAGTGTATAATGAAGCTCAAGGCTTTCTCAAGTGTCCAACCATGCTAATGACTAAAAAAACACATAATATAGACAAAGCATAGCCCATCCTTGCCTCTAGGGGTCGAGCTCACATGTTTAGGGGCTGATTCAACTGATTCTAAACTAGGAACTAGAAATCAGGCAATGAAACATCATGCCTCTAGAAACAACGGAAATAATTCATTTAGTTTCAAACAAAATTTTAACTGATGAATCTACCTATCCAAGTGAAAATTCAACATATTTACATCATGATCCATCAATGTACATTAAATTACATCACAAATTTTCCATTAAGAAAGTGAAAAATTCAAACTGGCCACGCCTGTTTGGACCCACTTTTGGAGGCCTTCCCGGTGTCCAAATCAGCTCCAAGTATGCGTTTTGGAAAGGCCTACCTGTATACTTTCCAACCCAAGTGAAATTTTTAAATTTGGCCTCCATTTTCCCTGTCAAAAATCAAATCTCCCAAGGTTGCTTCCTGTGTGTCAAAATAGGGGCAGTGAGGTCATTTTTTGAGTGTTTTTTACCTTTTTGAGGACTCAAAACCTGCCCAAATTTCTTGGCCATGAAAAATAAAGAATAATTTTTCATGCCAAATCCAAAAATGCTGAGTTTTTTGAATTTGGAGCCTCCTATCACAAGCGAGCGCCACGTGGCGCGACGCATAGGGCAGGAAAATTCCTGTTTTTTGTGCCAAAATTTGTCAAAATGCAAAAAATGCCCCAAATTTCTTGAAATTTTGGCTGAGCCTTCTCTATTAAGAGCTATGTTGGGCCAAGGAATCCTCAACCAAAATCCGAAGTCGATCATTCTCCTTTTGCTTCTTTGAAGCCTTCTTCAATTTTGCCTTTAAATTCCTGATTCGAGACTTGCAAATTTTGTTCCTTGCCATGTAGTGAAAAGCCATGTGTTTCAGCAAGTTTTTCTCCTTGTTGGCCTTCTCCAACAGTCTCTCTAAGTGGACATTGACTCTCTCGAGCCAAGACTCCTGATCAGCATTGATCTCTTGCTCTAGTGAAGTAAACTCCACCCTCCTTCTTTGGGCAGCTTGGCGGTTCTTCCTGATGTTTTGTAACTCCATGATTGTGTGCTAATCTTCAAGCTGCTTATTTATTTGCTCCAAGTATTTTATGATCCACTTAGCCCTCTCCAAGTTGAGGGACAAGGCCTTGATGTCTGTCTGCTGCTCTTGGATGATCTCTTTGAGACTTGTGCTTTGCGTGCCCATGTCCATATCATCGGCCTCAATAAGAATAAAGGCTCACTCACCTGAAGGTCCCTCATCCTGCATTGGCCTCTTGCCTTTGTCTTGAACCAATGCTGATGTCTGAAGCGAGGCCCTTCCACTCCAGGTGGATATAACACTCGCTTTGCTGCTGCGAACAACTCCCTGGTGCCCTTCTGATAAGTAATGAACACCAGCATACTAGCAACCTGTGTCTCATGACCCTCATGCTGATAAGAAGGTTCACCTGTCTCATGCAAAGCCTCTGATGGTCCCCGAGGAGCTATGAAAAACTCACGAGAGATTAAATCATCCCAAGTGATGCCCTACAAGCCAAGCTGATGTATGACCATAATTTTGATGAGAGAAAAATGGTAAATATTGTTGAACTACTGCTGGGGAGTTTTGTGCTGCACTAGAGTAGTCATCCTTTCGATATTTTGGCACATGAAGTAAGGAATGTTCATCATCCGTACCCTGGTAAAATGCATGAGCAGCCTGATATGATAAGCATACAAATGGGAGAACCGGCCCTCACAGCTGAAATACTTCATGATCAGTTTCATTAAAGGAGCATATTCATCTTTGAGGTACTAAAAAGGAAACACTCTCTTGAGCTATCTCAAAAAGTCGAGCTTGATGTACGGTTCATAATGTTGCTGGTCAATTTTCTGCCTCTTGTTCCATGGCTTTCCAATGTTAGGTATGTCTGTTGCTAATGAAATGGATTCTGGTGTTAATGTGAAAGTGACACCAGCTAAAGTGGCTTGATCACCATGTAAATGCAACACAAATAGACGAGCCAACTCATGATGAAATTGAATGCTAGCAACCTTCTCACAAAATTCATAACATGACTGATGTTGGAAACAAGAGATGGCAAGTGGGCAGGCTTGTAGTTCAGCAAGAGAAGTTGGTTCTTCAGGAATATGCTTGCCACCTCTATGAGGCCTCCTGGGTGCCTTTACCCCTATTGGTGAGTCATTGTGGGTCTCCTCTTCATACTCATATGAAGAATCAGATGCCATCACTGCTAGTGACTAAACTGTCTTGGGGCTGCCTTGAACTATCTTGATGCAAAATAGGTGATTTTATGGTGTGCCTTGATCTTTGCCACCAAGGGAAATCAGTGAAATGAGGGACTGTGGAGGGGTAATTTAGAGAAATAGAGAATTAGGGGATGATTTAGGAGGAGCTAGGGTTTGGGATTTTAAGTATGAGACTAGGGTTTGGTGCATTTGGGATTTTGGGAAAGGGAACTTTGGATAGGGGATTAGTGAATTTAGGGGGTAGGGGAACTTAGGGAATAATGAAATCAATGAAAAGATGGGTAAGGGAGTGATGGGGGAATTTAAAGGATTGACTTGGTAGAAAAACAGTCAATCAAGACCCTAGGCAACAATTTTCTTTGAGGAATTTCAAATGGTAGGGTTTGATTTCTTTAGACATTCACCATTCATCAACCACCATGACACAAGCACCAAACTTGGATAAAGAACGATGATGGAGGCTCTACCTACTTGTACCAAGACAAATCCGTGCATTTTGGGCGATTGGAGCAAGTTCTGGTAGTTTTCAGGCTCTCTGGCTATGTGCATCGCGCCGGTGCTTTTTTACACTGTAAAATGCGGCCCAATGTGCCGCGCCTGGTGAGTGCATCGTGCCTCCTGCCCAGTGCGTCGCGCCGGTTACTTGGAGCGATTTTCACCCAAATTTCCTCACTTGCTCACCACAACAACTTTGCTTGGCTTTCTCTTTGCTCTTAGAGTGCAAATGAGCTTTAAACATTTGGAGAAATGATTTATACATGGAGCTTTTCAATTTTAATTTTGCCAAACCCACTTTCATAATGTTTTGAAATGACTTTATTTGAAACTCTGTTTTTTGGACTTTTTCACTTCTTTTTGGCTTTGTGATGAACTAAATGACCTGTGCCTTGTTTGTTTTGCAGGTGTTGGAGATACTGGGGCTAAGGAAAGAAACCAGGGTGCAGATGGAGTGATACACAATGAAGAAAACAAAATTTCATGATTTTTGTACAATAAAATCTAAATACTCTGTTTTTTCCTCAAAATAGAGTTTTGAGGAAAAACACATTTGCGAACACTTGGTGATGAATTTTATTGATGCTGAAACCTCCTCATGGCCTACTGGTAATTATTGGACACTTTGAAACATTTTTTGACAAAGCCCCAATCAAACCCTAGACCTAAAAGACAATAAAACCCTAAATGGACCTTTGCAATCTTAAAGATAAAAAATGTGACTATATATGCCTTTGATGAGCAAACATGAACCAGCAGGTAAATGACATGAGGGAAACTGTAGGATAGCCACTCTCGTCAAATGATCCTTGCACCTAAAAGAATGCAAATGACTGGGCGGGACACATAAATATGAAATGCAACAAGAGGATTTGATCTTTGACAGAGGGATGAAGATACTGACACTAACAGGTCCAATAATACCTGCCTCAAGCATCTTGTCTAATTCCAAGCGAAACTTTTCCTTGTATTTTGGATTAAGGCGATATTGCCTCTCCTTAACGAGCTTCATGTCTGGTTTCAAAGTTATTTTCATCACACCCAAATCACCTATGATGCCTTTCAAGTCTGAAAATTTTGTAAGAAAAATATCGTGGTACTCGCGGAGTAAATTAACAACTTTATCCACTGTGGCATCATCCCAAGAACCTCCAATCTTCGCAAATCTCAGCTCTGCTACAGTACCAATGTTTACTTGCCTAGTCTTCAATGATGTGGTGATATCTAGGTTCTCTATCTGCGGACCTTCGACCTTGCGGTGCCCTTCCATTTATGGGATATTGATATTCCTTGGATCCTCATCCTCCCCTTTAGCACTCACATTATAGCATTCCAGTGCATGGTGTAGCTAGGTGCTCCAATCCGGTTGAACCAATTCCAAAGGATTCTAGAGAATTCTGAAGATCATTGCCTTAACCTCCTACAACGCCTCATCAACGCTTTCGAAGTCATCTTCAAAACTGGAGGTCATCAAAAATCCTTCCTTTAATATATCCCACTCTGCAGTGTCGTGGCAGAGATATGTTTCTAGGTACCAATTCATAGGGATTATATCCATAGTGTGACAGAATAAGTGCACCCACTCTGGCTGCGTCTTTGTTCCATAGAATTTAGTCCACTTTGCTTAATGATCACGCAGATCATTCCTCCCATCATACTTCTCGGGGGGAAACCAAATCGTATCCTCATCATCCTCCTGTAATCATGCCATTCATCAAAGTTGTCCTTGTGCGTACCCCACCATCAAGCGGGCGTAGTGCACAGTGCCAAATACAAAGCCTAAAAACGATGATCCTCCTAGACTTCTCTTTCAAAAGCATCCAAAAACTTATCTACAGTAAAACCATCGTAATAAGGTTAATTCTTACCTCCGATGACACACAATGCAGTGATTTAGTAATCATATTGCAGTGCAGTGTAGATACTTCATGCAACATATTCTACCAATGCTCCAATTCTTCATCTGAGTTTGAGGTACAGGAGCTTTCGCGATCCCATGCAATCCTTCCATCAGTGGTTGGTTTAACCCAGTCTTAGTCTCATGCTGTAATTTTGTAGATTTGATCCAAATCGTCATCACTTTCCTCATAGTCACGGACCGGTTCAGTATAGTGCGGTCCTTCTACAGGGTCCAGTGGTACTACAACACGAAGTGATTTTCCTTTTGAATGACATTTTCCGCTTCTTCAAATTGATTACCCCATTCATATCAATAGCCCAGTCAATTCCAAGGAGTGCGGGGTATGGATTGTTGTCATCAACAATTTCTATCACTTCAAAATTAGCCAGCGTGCTCGCACCTTCTATATCTACGGTAACTCTGTGTAGACGTCCCATAGGGATAATATTCTATTAGTTCTCCATCCTCAATTGAATTGCATACCACTACAACATAGGTCTCCCCATCCTCTCCCATGTCTGTTTAGGCAAAACGTTCATGTCAGACCCCAAATACAAAATAACCTAGTCCATCTCAAATTCTCCTATTTGTTTAATGAGCCTCATCTCGCACCCTGTTCGTGCCTTGTGCTTACCAATATTTCTAACTCATGGTGTCCTTCAGGAGAATTTTCCTTCCTAGCGCACTTATTTATCAATTCTTGTAGCCCTTTCATAGCCTTGCTATTGCACAGTAGTTTCATACAAGTCCCCAAGAAGGTGGTAAGCACAGAGGGGTCAACCTCTGTAAGCGTGCTGATTGCTGGCAGTTTATACTAACTTCCTAAGGCAAAGACCTCACAGAAGCTTTTCTTCACCTCCATAAATGTTTCCTTCACATGCTCTAGATCAAACCTAGCCTCCTTTTTTGGGGCCTTGTAGACCCACCCACTTTCTTCAGGTTGTTTTCCTTTATCATCACCAATCGTTATTCCACTTTGTAGCACGATATTCACATTTGGATCTTCCTCGCGGGGCTCGACCCTAATCATCTGCAAGTTCTAGGTAGGATGCTAAGGTTGTGCCTTCTTCTCTTGCATATTAGCTATCAACACAGGGCATTCTTCTATTGTGTGGTCAAACTGAGTGTAGTATTGAGATGACGAGAGTGTCTGACTCATACACTCTCGTGCGTAGTGCCCTGGTGTTCTGCAGTTATAGAAAATGACATGTCCCCGACCTCTACCAGGTCCTCCTCCTCCTTGACCTCGTCCACACCCTTGATATCCTCTGAACGCTCCCCAGTGCCTTGATTCGGAGGCTGAGTTTCTGCTTGCATTTGATACATAGGTGTCCTCTCCATCATTAGTTCATGGTTATGACAATGGCGCTCATCATGGCCCACCGATTTGCAGAAATCGCAGAACAATTGTTGTGGTGTATTTACAAATATTTGCAGCAAATGATAATTATTTGTGACATGTTTTTCGGCCACCTGACAAATTGCGCACCATCACGTGGGCCCCATACTTGGTCCTGCTAGAGCTTCCTACCTTAGGGGCCCCCCCCCCCCCCGGTGATATAATTCGCGAAGACTGGGCAATGATCCTTATCATGCCCATGGATCTTACACTTGAGGCACCAAACTTCTTCACGCACCTCTGCCCTGGCCTCCTTTTCTTTTTTCAACCTCTGCAATTCCAAACAGAGGTTTTGCAACTGCGATTGAATTTGTTGGACTCCCAAAGATGTGTCCTGAATAAGTGTTTCATGCAATCTCATTGCAATTTCCAGAGCTTTCGCCTAAGTTCCTATCTTTTGTTGTTATAAAGAAATCCTTAGGTGGGGTAGGAGCGCGGCTATAAACCAATCATGGTTATGACTATCTATGAGATTCATATTAGCTTCACATACCCCACACTTCAGTCTTTGATCTAGCTCCCAGGGCATTTCACCAGGCCTCATCATGATTTCCTTAAATCCAATTATCAATTGCGAGGTAGACTTAGGCTTACCAAATTCTTTGTTCAAAGTGGTCTAAGTATCTATGAATGACGGTCATGGATTATCAGTGCAGTTCGTAACATACCATGTAAGTGCGTAATCCTGCAAAGCGGTAACCAACTGCACCTTCTTTATATTATCATCCGTAATTTGTTGTGATGTCCACAAAGACTTTGCAACAAACCAAAAATGATCTAGATCCTCACTTCCTAAGCCCTTGAAAACTGGCAACTTCATCGTATTCCACATGTTGAATGGCAGTGGTGGTGGTGGCGATGTAGGCGAAGGTGTATGCTGTGAAGGTGAAGGTGGAGGTGGTGTGGACGGTATCTGTGGAAAACCTTGTCTTATCAACTAGACAACACTCTGCAATGAATCCTGTGCTACTCCCTCGTCGTCACTCACAAGAGGTCCAATCAACAGGCTATATTCAGAGCTTGTTCTTCCCCTATCTCTGAAGAGCTTCCCACTTCATGTAGCTCCAAACATCAACGCAATGGCATAACCTGTTTCTCACACAATAGCGTCTTAATCCAAGTATTCAAAGATCACATATACTTACCACGTGGTCCCTTGAAGAAGTGTTGCTCTGCTTCACTGTAGCTGACTGAGGTGTCAACCGCGAACTCTGTAACAAATCCTCCTATAACCGATCAAGCCAACGGTCAACAGTGTACACAATATTATCTTCAGAGGCTTCCAACCTCTGCACTAGCTTCAAAGTCCACACAATTGGACCATCAAGCCTCCACCTTCCTTGGTCATCTGCCAATTTATCTATCCACTCGTATAGTTCCAATTGAGAAGGTGTAGAAGAAAATTTCATGTATTTCTATGTACAAATATATGTCCAACCACTATTCATTTGTTAGGCACGGATTCCTGTTTTCCTACGCTGCGAATTCATGGATATTTCTATCCAACCTCTTCTCAATTTCCTTCTTGGTCAGATTCTAGTGATGCGACATCACACATCTCTTTATGCAGATCTCGGTCCCGGCAACGAAACCATTTTTTGGCTTAGGGGTCCTGACCCAAGTTTAGAGTTAGTCACGCCAAACAAATCCCTACACTACTTCCCCTTTCGACATCAATCCACATAGCGCATATTGAAGTCTCACCCGAAGCAGTATGGGGGGATGCTGGAACCAAGTTTTGGCATCCAGAGATCAATCTGATGTACTTTATGACCTATGTTTGCCTTCGCGTAGATCTCTAAGCCCTTAAGGCTTAGTGTTGTGACTCCCCTCAATTAACCTCTAGACCTTGCGAAGGTCTACGACTGGCTTTTGCGGACCCTGAACAGGCAAATTAGCTACTTACGTGCACCATAAATTACCCTTAGATCAGTATTTACTCATATCTACCTAAGTGTTCGATAACATTAATAAAAAGTGTTTGATCTTCACGTAATCACTTAACATTAATTGCATTCAGATAATAAGACGGATCAAGTAAATTCGCGCATCAATACATCATTATTTGATAAAGACATCATTTTATCACAACACATATCGCAATCATACATAACATAACTAAAGAGATAAAACACAGGAATTTTTGCAACAATCTTCTTTATTGATCTTCAGTATAGGTTTATAGGCTCAATACTTCCCTGCGCACTCAATTGTAAGGGTCTACGCACTCAGTTGCAGACACTACTTTAGGCCTCTGCACACTCAGCTGCAAAGCCTTTTTCCCTCTAAGACTTACTTCTCTTCATACCCACGGACAAAACACATAAATCTTCCTTAAACGCTTCTAGGACACACTTATTTATACAATCCCATGGCTAGCGGACTATGGATAGATCTTCAAAAACTTACTCAAGTTTACATGAATGAGGGTAAAAACCCTTTCTAAATCTTAACTAACTCCATGCTCCGCACCCATAATTTACGGAGGCTTTACATCTTTTTACATAAAAACTTGGGATTTTGCCCCAAAACTAACCCAGGGGACACCATCGCAATAGTTAATGTTAATAAACGCTTTAGTTACACAATTGCAAGGAGAAGCCAGAGAAATTAAGAAGGAAATATTCAATCAACATTTCAAACTAGAAATTATAGCTACTCCTATGAAAGATTGTATCAAGGAAAAGCTAAAGAAATTGCTTCAAGAAGTCAAAAATGCATAAAACGGTTAACAATTAAACAATCAGGATCTATGCTTTTACATATTGTGAGTCTTCTTAAATATTGGAATACTTGTTTTCCTATTTACTAGTGATTAAATGTTCAAGATTGTTATATATGTTCTCATGAACTAAGCCAATGTATGGATGAAATTTCTAGCTTTTCTTTGAAGATGGATTTTTCGTATTGCAGTTCACGGGAGTCCACTTCATTTACTTTTACTACTAGTATAAAAATTTTGATAAGCGATTTAGGAATCAACTGTTATTTTCTGTACCCAAAACATTCGAAGTGATTTACATAAGTGATTTCATTTGCACATGGCTTTGTTTTTCCAGATAGCTTTGTTTTATAGTTAAATTATCATTTATTACGTTTAATTAACTAATTATGGAAGAATTGTTGATATTCTCCTGCGAAAAGTTAAAGAGACGAAAAAGTGAAATGATCGTCATGAATATGCTAGTGAACTGGGATATTAGAAAAGTCTCACTGTGGATACAATAACTATGATGAATAGCCATGTAGTATTATCATTACTCGAATTGTGTTCCTTACTGTTTAAAATTGATTGCTTTGTGAAAATTCTGAGACTGTTTACCAATTTTGTGGATAATTTGGAGATGATGGCTCTTTTATTGATCATAATGAGGATGAATATTAAATAATTGTTTTTGGTTGTTAGAAAATTGTTTCATCTTTGATGTTTATTTTAATCATATCTATGGTAATTAGAATTTGAATCTGGATACAATTCTTGTTACTGTAACTATTTTCGTTATTGTTAAATACTTTTCAAACACAAATAGCGATCACTCTATTCTAATCCTGAATCTGTTTACCATTTCTTTGCAATATTGTTAAATGATTTTTTTGACAAAGGTTTTTAATAATATACTTTGTGTTGCTCTTTATTATTAAAGACTTTCCGTGGAGTGATCTGTAGATATGCAGGATAGCCCTGACCTCCACCTATAAGATCCTTGCAATAGTTTCAGGACAGGGCTTCATTGTGCGGGAATACGGAGCTCCACATAATGAGATAAGTTCATTGTGCATAGCTCTGCACTCCTGCACACTACACTATGTTTGATTGTGCACGAATCGAAATGCAAGCATCCACTATGTTCTAGAGATGTATGTGGATGTTGTTCATGAGGTAAAACTGTGTTTTTATTGCTCTGTATGTGAGTTTGTTTAGTGTAGGTTAAGTTTTCTTGAACTCACATCAAACTATTATGTGGCTTAGTCTAGTAACTGATCTTGAATTCTAGATACTTAGTAGATGACGTTTAGTAGCTTGCCATGCATTTAGATTTCAAAACCAAAACCAATGTGTAAGTGATTGCATATGCAACACAATATCTGTTTGGTTACCTGTATACATTGTTTAGTTCTGCATAGAATTTAGCTTATACAACTAATCATTTATACTTATTCAAGATCTTGTGTACACATGGACTAAAATTTTCATGATACAAATTAGTACTTAATTGATACAAATTGGTACTTAATTGACAAATTCATAGTATTGTTCACGTATTCATTTTACTGTAAAACAGTTCTTCCTCACATGGATTGAAAACACAATTTATTTAATATTGCCATTAATATTTGGTAAACGCGGATAACAAAGTTCAATTTTAGTTTGAATATTTCCATGTAGCTTTGGCCAATCATTGCAAGTCGTTATGTTCTCTTTTCTATTAACTATAAGGAGTGAACATTAACAACAACAAAAAATCACAACCAACAGTTTTCTATTAACTATAAGGGGTGAACATTAACAACAACAAAAAATCACAACCAACAGGAATTGACATCTAAGGTCAGAAATCATTTCGTCTTCCACACAACAAAATCATTGCTTTTAACCTGCCCCCCACCTATGCAATGGACCTACAACCGCGTCAATTCTAGCATAATTGGCCAGAGCAATAGCATAACGGTGTCAGTGTCAGAGAACCCCCTCTTATGGAAAGGAAGTTCGTTCTCTCCCACATCCTCTGTCATCCACACAAGGAAACATAATGATATTAATTCGAGATTTGTCCTCCCCCCCCTTTCTCGTGTATGTAAAGGACCTGTAATTGCATCAATTCTGGCATCATTGCAGAATAAGAAGTCACAAATTGACTTCTAAGATCTAAAAGGACTTTAACTACTATCACTTTTATTGGTATTCATTAACCAGTGATTGTCATTAATTTGGCTAGTATTGATTTGCTTGATCTTTAATCAAAAAATACTATTGTGAAACCAGTTACTTTAAATCATATTCATTTTTCTTAAATTCCAATTTGAGATAGTCCAATTTATATGAT
Organism: Pinus taeda; assembly: GCA_000404065.3. Taxonomy (NCBI): domain Eukaryota; kingdom Viridiplantae; phylum Streptophyta; class Pinopsida; order Pinales; family Pinaceae; genus Pinus; species Pinus taeda. The sequence continues at coordinate 5,345 of APFE031709932.1, read as the reverse complement.
TAAGATTATGTTTCAGGATTGATACGTTTCACATGCTTTAGAAATCATATCAAGATACTATTTTATTAATATCCTAGATCCATTTTATTTTGATTAACTAAAGCTCTCTTGCCAATAAATACAAGATTTTTTGGCATATATTTAGTGAACCAGAACATATTCAGGGCATTTACTATGTAAACTTGTTTTTCTATTGGCCATTTCTACATTAGTGATTTCACATTTGTCAATTGTACTCATATTATTCAATATTAAATGAACTTTGTTTACTCAATTATGTAACTTTTTATGTCTTGGTATAGTTTGTACCATTTTACATTGAGCTAGAAACTAGCATTCCAAAAGTATTATAACCTTCTTCTGCACAATGAAAGTTTTGCACAAGGAAACTCTGGTATCAAAAAACATAAGTTTGAAAATCAAATTTTGAAAGGTTACTATTCTAAATGGTTTAGGTATCAGCAATTCTGAAATTGAACATTTCAACTATAATTAACATTGCAACTGAAGCATGTTTATTGAAGTTTACAAATTTGGTAGAATTTGTAAATGAAACAAAATATCAATATATGCCACAAGAAAAAGGAAAAATTACAATATTTATAATGACTTAACAAAATTTTTAGGATCTAGAAAACATTTAGCATCATCACATTGCCAAAAAACATTTTGCTCTGAAAATCTTCAGAAACCTAGCACTAAATAGTACTCTGCAAGCCACAAGTCAAAAAAACGGACAATCCATCTCCATGTTGCACCTTCATATAATCACAGTGTAATAGAAATGAGTTTCCAACTATTTACTCAAGAAATAGGTTGGGAAATATAATCAATCTATGATGCAAGGAACTGAAGTAGGTTCGTTCACATAAGCGCCATTTGGTCTCCAACCTAATTAACATTGCAACTGATGCATGTTTATCGAAGTTGAAAATGTTGGAATCATTTGTAAATGAAACAAAATATTAGTATATGCCACATCAAAAAAGGAAAAATTACAGTATTGATAATAACTTACAAAAAATTGAGGATTCAGAAAAATTTTAACATCATCACATTGCCAAAAATCATTTTACTCTTAACATCGTGAGAAATCTAGCACCAAACACTACTTTGCAAGAAACAACTCAATAAAACAGACAATCCATATCCATGTTGCACCTTCATATAATCACCACCATGTAATAGAAATTATTCTCAAACTATTTACTCGAGAAATAGGTTGGGAAATATAACCAATATGTGATGCAAGGAACATAAGTAGGTCCATTTTCATAAGCACCTTTTGGTCTCCAACCTAATTTCTAACTCATAAATTGTACTTCCCCACATATCCTCCGTCTATGACTAACTTCTCTCACTGGTTCATCTAGATAAAGGCTACTCATCAATAGCACCAGCACCAACTACACCAACGCTAGCACTAGTAGCATCTCCAATCGAAACTCATGTCTTTTTCTTCAATCCAGGATGACCCTATTGAATGCTAAATTTTCATTTTTTTAAAAGCAATAGATATTCTTGAATTCACCAAATAACTATCGAAAAGAGTATTTTATAATATCGATAGATACGATTTTATTGATAGCTTTGCATCTGGAAATCACTACACAATCAATCAGAGTAAATGATATTAAGCATTTTTTGCGATAACGTGATTGCGTATCAATTTGCTAAATAGATATTAATAGTAGTACTTAGCAGTAATTAATTCTTGGATGCTAAGCGTGAATTCCAAGTTTTTGCATTTTCATACTAAATTAATTATTTCAATAGTTTGTACGTTGCATGTTATCATTAGAATGATTGCATAATATAATATGTTATAAACACTAATATTAAAATGTCCTAAAAGACACTACAATATGCAACATTAAAATTGATAAATGAGATATGGTATTGTATATTGGATTAGGAGTATGTAAAAGTTGACTGCACAACAGTGTATGTTGGCTTTGAAGTGGGTAAAAGTTGACTATGCAACATTGTATATTGGCTTTGAAATTCCTGCATTCACTCTCAACATCCAAACAAAGCTCTGCACTTATGCATGTGTTCTGAGAAAAAAAAAATGGAGTGTATAGTATTTGGTGCAGAAGAAGATGATTCTATGGGAATGCGGAGAAATCACTATTCTACACTTCCACACATTCACAATTATAACATTAAGCAAAATTCAAATTATCCAATAAACTGAAAGAGCTATTCCACAATAGTCAATTTCTTCTCCCATAAGGTAACAGGTAAAGTTAAGATTGCTTGACAATGTAAGAAATAAGAATTGTACCATTACTGGATTACTTGACAATGTAAACAAAGAAAATCGTCATTATAGACTCCATTAATTGACAGCAGTATCACTAACAAATGATTCATTGAATATCCCATCTAACTAAGTTGTAATATTGTCTGACTAGTCATAGAATTTGAAAATTTGATAAACCAATAAAACAATGTAAGAAATCAGAGTGCAACAAAGAAACATAGTACTCATAATGAAAAGACAACAACACTTCCATACATTGGCACATTTTGCACATCATTTGTGCATCTTCCATAGATTTTGGACTTGTACAACCTCAAATTAGCTTAAGATATGATAATACAAATTGACTATTGTCAAACAACTCTCTCGATTTGCCTCGTGCGCAATTTCGTGCTTCCGCATATTTGTCCTTCCAATCTTAACATCGTATTGGAAAAAGAGATTTAATTAACCAAAGTAGAATGAAATGTAAGATATTAATAAAATATTATGCTCATATAAATTTCTAAAGCACCTTAAATGGAGCAATAATCTCTGGTATTGATGTTTTCATTGTGTGGAGTGTTGAGATGAAGTCGAAGGTTTTATTGAGTTGTGGCATTAGCTATAATAGAAAAATGTCAATGTTAATATTATGAAATCCTTTTCTGCAGTTCGACACTCATCACTACCCATTTTACACATCTCTAATATGTCTTATAATTTCATTATGTGGAATCTAAAAATTGATATCAAGCAAATACTTATCAATACTATATATTAGTTAATTTGTGTGGATTATTCCTTTGTACAGGTACGAAGCAAGCTTCATTATGCAAAATACGGAAATAGGAGAGGAGCACAATACAATATAGGCAGAAAGGGTGACTAAAAAGTGGGGAGTGCAGAGTGTGAAGCTTTTCTGGTTGTGTGAACTTATGAATCTCCGCACTAGCGACAAATTTTTTTGCATCCACGTATAAAAATTTCCATCATCGCAGACCATTTTGATATGTCTATTTTTCGCAAAGAAATTATTGTGAAGACAAATAACTTTTACAGGTTTTGTAGATGTTATGTTGTTTGCATATTTGTGCTACACAACACTTTTATGCTAATCGATAATGGTTAACCAAATTTACATTTTGGTATATGTGGCCGAGGCAGGAAATGGGGTTGAACATATCTCTAGTTAATATTATTATGTTTCCTTGTGTGGAGATTTTATTGTGCAGAGGATAGTGCATGTACAGGATAATGATTACACGAAAAAGGATTATGTGTGGAAGAACCTTTACATCATATTTACCAATGGCACAAATCGATACCATGTTTGGTGATACGCTTTAACATCAATAAAACAGTTAATTAAGGGCTTTCATTGTAAGATTAAATGTAAACCGTTTTGGCATTTTTCAGCTGATCGATGGGTACTCAATGCATTGTGTACCTTGCATCGAATATCTGTCAAAGCAAATTGAAAAAATGATAATTGACACCACATATAAAACATTAACATAACCATGGAAAATTTTTGTGTTAGAGGTAAGTCATCGCATCTACACACAATATTTTTGTACTTTTGTACTGACTACTTGTATAACAATGCACATGATCACAATGAATTTGTATTTATTTTATTTCATAAATACCTGCTACTTAATACATGTATATCAACAATATTAAAACAATAACGACTAGTAAAATAAAAGAACGAAATAATTTTCGACTTTTGAGATTTATTTTACCATCTATTGTTAAAGTTCACTTTGGTATTTTCAATTGTTATTTATCAAAAATGTTAAATGTGTCAATAAATCTATAAATTGGATCTAAATCCGGTAACGGATAAGAAAAATGTTGGTAATAACTATTAGCATAGACTATTAAGTCATGATTGATAGCATTAGTAGGCGAAAACTTTTGTCAGAAATCATGAGAAAATGTATACAAAGCCAGCTGAAACGCGTTATGACAATTAGCTTTGTACCATGATCTTGAAAATCATGTATCAGATTATTCGTAAATCAAGTTTTTTCAGTGTTTTTCATACTCTAGTATCAAAATAAAATGAACCAACATCGATTTAGTGGTGGGGACCAACTCAGCCACCAAATCAATTCGTAGTAAAAGTGGGTGAGCACATCTGTGCAGAGTATTTATTTTCCATTGTTTACAATTATTGTTGGTAGTTTCAAAGATAATTGTCATAATCACAAATAATTCATACTTATTTTGTATTGCAAATTTCTATTTCTAATTACATCTATTTCAATGATATTAAAACAAGAACAAAATGTGAAGTGTACAATATGGTTTTGGAATATTGAGATTTATTTCCATTACTTCTCGTCAATGTTGGCTTTGATCTTTTCAATTGCTATTTATTGAGTGTCGTATGTAGTAGTTTCCAAACAAGAAATAGTAAATGTTGCTAATAGGGATTGTTGAGCTGGTAAATCCCCTCTGCGGACAGAGGCAATCCCACTAGTCCGACACGGGTCTAGCAACAATCACACACGCTACACGCAGGTTCCTAATTGCATAATTTAAAGATCGATCAGAAAGATCTACCTGGAATCCAACGCTATTTGTTGTGGAAGAAACGCCGCTCCCGTCCTTTAGCTTTGGCCGGTCACTATCCTTACGCTCCACATATGGACACCTGCACAAACAAAGAACAATCCAACACAAGCGTAAAATCCAGTACACGCAATTATATATCAGTCAAGCAAGATATAACTCAAATATCATCAGAAGAATATGTGAGTGGAACCATAATGATAGTCGTTCATTATTCAATAAAAGAAGAGAAGGATTACAACCAAAAAGGCCTGACGTTGAAATCTCCTCCAACTGGGTCAGCAACTAAACATGCCTTGCAAAGTGACTTCCTCTCTCAATACTTCGGCAGCATAACTCCTCTATAGCTCTCAATTCTTACTATCAATCCAGCATAATCTTAGCTCACCTTAGCTCTCTCCAAAACTTGTTGGTTCAATGCAGGGTGACAGTCATTTATAGATGGAGGAGGAGGAAGTATTCATTGTATCTGGACACCTACTGAAGATTTGGCATTGTCCCAGAATAGCCTTTGAAC
>APFE031709923.1:206446-223516 GCA_000404065.3 Pinus taeda | reverse complement strand
CTTGTCGCCCTTTTTTTATCAATGATTTTTTTCTTTAGAAGATAAGTCTTTGTTGCAATTAATTTCATAAATCTAGCTACTTTTTCCTAGTCCTTTCCTCACCTACTTCATTCAATGATGAAACGAGAAATTTATTTTCAGCATTCGATACAAAAATCTATAAGTATCGAGCATTATGTCACTTTCATTCATATGGTTTTGAGTCTTCTTTGAGTTTCCACCCTAGTGTCTCAGTCTTAGTATTGAGTTTCCAATTTCCATCATCATCCACCTATTAGTTAGGTTTATTCCCATAAGCATTTAAATATGGTTCATTCCCTAAAGTTTTCCATTCCATTTGAGTTGTGTGATCCTCATGTCCATCCCTTAGATGATTTGTATGGTAAATATGAAAAGGTTATCTTGATTGACAATGACTTCACTGATGGTGACTTGTTTCCAACTGTCAAGCCCTAGGTATATATGGAATTTATGCTAATAATGCCTGGTAATATTGTCTCTCAAGTAAAATATACATTTAAATTTCTACAGTAGTCTACCCTACCTATGTTGCAGGAACTTCCATTGTTTAGGACTATAGGAGAAGTTTCTCACTGTACACAATTCCTCATCAGTTGAATTCATAATGGTTCACTCTAGGTCGAACGGGAGTGCCCCATTCATGTGAACATCCATAGATTTATGGGATTGTTGATGGAGGGCCAAGATGTTTCTACTTCATTCCAGGGAGGCTCCAAGCATAGAAAGAATATGGGTATTTCCAATTTGTATTATGAATATGGCGCGAAGCACCGCAAACAAGGGCTTGTTATCGACCCAAATAATAATGCTATGATTAAGTTTGCTTGCCACCTTATCACTGAAAATATCACTCGGCACTACACAAAAGGAAAATGTACCTTGGATACCATCTTTGTTGTCGAATTTTGTGTTTAGGGAATCCAACTTAATTGGTGTAAGTACCTCCTTGATGAATTTTTCCAAGCTTGTGAGGATACTTACCAAAAAAGTGGTTATTTTATTTATGGATATTTGATTTTCTCCCTTATCATGCTTAGATAGAACCCTCCAGAGGTTCATATCCCCCATGCTCCTTTATACCATCAAGCCTTATCCCTCACCTATGAACCCTAGAACATTCGTTTTGATTTTGTGAATACACCTTTCAATGAAGTTTATTTTTGTGATTGGTATTTTAAGATGATTGAAGCCATACAAATCATGAGAGTCCTCTAGTTTCTCCTTCACAAAAAAACCTACCATATTTGGTTTAGGATTGACCAAAACCACTGTTATGTTTGTCCCAAGGATGTGGACAAAGAAAAATTATGCACTTGCCCTTTTCCATACTATCTATTGCAAGACACTTTTCATAAGGAGGTTATGAGTTGGTCAAGATTCCAACAGATTCAATAACCTAATGGAACATATTATTCTCTTCATGGCCTGGCCCATCGCAACCCACCCTCAAATGGCTCATCATCATCCCATAAACACTAAGTTTCATTGTCTTCTCTGGATTCTGACCCTGAAGACTATCAACCTTTAATCAAGAAACTTTGTTGTCATTTTTTTCATACTCTACTACTTCCACCCCTACTACAACTAAACAATATACAAGTACATCAGTCCCTGATGTCATTCCTCTATAGACTAACCCATTTTTCCCTCCTATTCTTCTTATGGAATCTTTAGAAATACGAGTTGTGACACAAGTTGCATCTTCCTGATCCGGATTTAAACAGGAACGCAACAAATTACAGAGATAACCATATACACAAAGAGCGGAAATAATACTTAATTCCATTAATGGAGAATACCGAAATATGCTTACAACCGGAAATGGAAATAAACCAGCTAGGGCGATGATATCTTATCTCTGAGAAGAGATGTGGTTGCTACATGCCTCTGAACTGTGTTACAATGAGGCTCGAAGGCCTATTTATTGTTGAGAAATAATGGAAAACCCTTAACATTCCAAAACGTAACCCTAGAAGATGAAACGCCAAACTGTGGGCCCCGTTTGGGTAAATTGGTACATCAACTTCTCGAGGTCGTAACTTTGGCATGCGATCTCTGTTTGATGTGTACAATAGCTCCTTAGAAAGATATATCCGAGTAATACCACTTTGGGAAGGGCAGCATGGGTCCCAGATTTCACAAAAAAACGCCTTTTAGGGCCTCAAAACGGTTCCGTAAGTTCACGACCTGAAAAACTGCTAAAAATAGTAAGTTGTGCTACAATTAAGGAAACTGAAAATGCTGAGAGAAACAATGGTGGGGGTCCAGGTGGACTTGGTAGGTGGCCACCAAGATCCTCCTAGATCATTCCTCCCCCCTTAGGAAGTAATGGTCCCCATTGCGTTGAGTTCCTCTATGAGATGAGGAAACTTTTGCTGAACTTGGTCCCTGGTGAGCCACTTGCCCTAGTGAAGGAGTTGGCCTGCTTTGATAACTCGATACAGTTGGATATTATGTTGGCGAGTGTTCTTGATCTATGTGTCCATGATCCGATCAGTTGCAGCTTGTTCCATGCACTCTGGGTTTAATTCTGTGGGTGTGAGCTTTTCTGCAATGTCAGATGTGTCTAGCAATGGTGGAAAGTATGGCTGAAGGCGGTCCACATTGAACATTGGGTGTAGGCCAAGGAATGGGGGAATGTTGAGCTCAAATGCATTGTCTCCCATAGCCTTAGTAATGGTGTAAGGACCGTATCGGAGTGGTCTCAATTTCTAATAGGCTCCTGTAAGGTGTTCCTTTTGCAATTGCAACCAGACTTTGTTGCCCACCTGAAACTTGTGTGTCACTCGATGTTGATCATGTCGGTGCTTGTAATTGGCATTTGATTTCTCCAGAATGTCATGGACCTGTTGGTGAATATGTTGGATGTGCTCAATGAAGCTGGTTGCCTTGTTTGTTTCGAGCTGGACATGAGTCGAATCTATGTGAGTAGCTGCAAGTGGCATGGCCACATCAATGGGGCATATTGGCTGGAATCCCAAGCCCACCTGAAAAGGGCTGTGGCCAGTCGAGCTGTGAAGAGCTCTGTTGTAGCTGTGCTGAACATAGGGGAGGCTCTCATCCCATGTGCGTGGATGCTTTGAGTTGTACATGCATAGAATGTGCACAATCATCCTATTGACAACCTCTGTCTGGCCATCAGTTTGAGGATGGAGGCTTGGACTAGTGAGTTTGTGTCCAGCATTGACCAGAGATGGACCAAAAGTACAAGGAACCACTGCTGATCTGAGAATGATAGGACCATGGGATCCCAAAGTGCCCCGACACTCATTCAAGAAAGTTTGTAGGGCTTCTGTTGTGATATTCTTCTTGCAGGTTGCCATAATGGCCATCTTCGAGAACCTGTCGACGACCACAAAAACACAGTCATTTCCATGCTTAGTGGAAGGAAGGCCTGACCTGTAATCCATGGAGATGGATTCCCAAGGTTGACTAGGGGTAGGCGGCGGGGCATAGAGGCCATGCTTCTTGATGGTCGGTTTGGCAATGGCACAGACAGTACATGATCTGATGTACTTCCCAATATCCTGTCGAAGATTCGGCCAATAGAAATACTTTTGCAGTACTGCCACCATTTTCTCGACTCCGAAATGCCTAATAGCCAGATTGTAGTGTTCTTCCCAAATCATCTTGGCATGCTCACTTGAAGGAACACAAAGGTGACCCAGGTGGCATAACAGGGCACGTTGGAGGTGAAAATCTGGAACATGCCGACCCTCCAAGAGTGTCTACTATGTGTGGCCAAATTCTGGGTCACTTTTGTAGAGAAGTGGCCAATCATAAGTCTCGTGCCCACAAGAATTGAGCACGGTGGTTAACGCCATGATCGGTGGTCGATTGAGGCAATTTTCAACATTATTGGTGTTGCCCTTCTTATACTTGATATTCAAGTGGAACTATTGCAGGTATGTAGACCACTTTTGATGGCGATCATTCTGTAATTTCCCTTGGGTCTATATGAACTGCAGGGGTCGGTGGTCTTTGTGGATGACTGTTTCCTTCCTCAAAATGTAATGCTTCCATTTTCGGTAGGCCTGCACAATGGAATACATCTCTTTATCATAAGTGGGATACTTCCGGACTGTTTCTGAAAGTGTTTCACTGTGATATGCCATTGGATGCCCATGTTGAGTAAGGATTGCCCCAATAGCATAGTCAGAGGCATCTGTCTCGACCTCAAATGGTTGTTGTAAATCTGGTAACGCGAGCACTGGTGCTGTGCAGAGACGATCTTTCAACTCTATGAATGCCTTCTGTTGAGATTCAGACCAAAAGAATTTTACTTTCACTCCTCCCTTGGTGACTTGACTCAACAACCAAGTGATATGAGAAAACCCCAACACGAACCAGCGGTAGAAGTTGGCAAGACCTAGAAAGCTGAGGAGCTCCGTCAGAGTGATTGGAGATGGCCAATCCTGAATGACTTGGATCTTGGCTAGATCCACATGCACCCCCTGTTCATCAATAATCTATCCCAGATACTGAACCCGGGTAATGCCAAAAGTGCATTTCTCCAAATTGGCACATAGCTTGTGTTGCCGTAGTGTTTGGAGAACCTGTCGGATGTGGTGGAGGTGCTCTTCCCAACTCTGGTTGAAGATCAGAATGTCATCCAAGTATACCACTACGAATGAGTTGGTGAATGGCCGCAAGATGTCATTCATTAGCCTCATGAAGGTTGCAGGAGCATTCGTCAACCCGAAAGTAATAACCAACCATTCGAAAAGGCCCTCCTTGGCTTTGAAGGCAGTCTTCCACACATCAGAGGGTTCAATCAGTACTTGGTGATATCCTGACTTCAGATCAATCTTGTTGAAATATTTTGCCCCCTTTAGCTGGTCCAGGAGGTCATCAATCTGTGGGATCGGGTACCTATTACGGACAGTGATCTTGTTCAGTGCCCGATAGTCAATACAGAGTCTCCAATTCCCATCCTTCTTCTGTACCAACACAATTGGGCTCCCGTAAGGCGATGAACTCGGACGAATGTGGCCTTTCTGTAGCAGCTCCTAAATCTGCCTCTTGATTTCATCGTTCTCCAGAATGGAGCGCCGATAAATTGGTCCATTGAGTAGCAGCGCACCTAGGGTCAGATCGATGGAGTGCTTGACCTGACAGTGCAGAGGAACCCCTACGGGGGAGGTGAAGATGTCCTCATACTCCTCCACGACCTTGTCCATCTGTAGTTGTCGTGCAAAGGGGCCCTGTCTGGAGGTTGTCACCACCGTCTTCTTCTTTCCTTGAGGGCGTATCGTCAGGAAAACAAATCTTCTAGTTTTGGAAATGAGCTTACTACATTGTTTTGTAGTAATCAAAGAGATGGCAGTAGGCGGTGCTACCTCTGGTATTCGGTACAACTGATTTCCCAATGTAATAATAACAGCACGGGGCCTTGATTCATAAACAACATGTCGCTTCCACAAGTATGTTTGTCCTAATAATACATCACAAACTTCAAGGGGAGCAATGTCACACAATACCTCATCTGTGAAGGGCTTGATGTTGTCTGGAAGGCGACACTGTTGGCTCACGCGTAGATCCCGTCCTTGGTGCAGCCACCCGATGGTGTACGGTTGTGGATGTGCTGTGGTCGGTAAGCCCAACCGCTTCACGACCTCTGCCGAAATGAGGTTCTTTTAGCTCCCGCTATCGACAATGAACTGTAGTGGGGAGCCCTTTACCCACATCTGGGAGTGGAAGAGACACTCCTCCTCCTCTGGATCTTCAGGTTCATTTTTCTAGATCTTGGCAGTAGCAACAGTGGCGTTGGGATCTGCATCAATGATCTGCTTCCCTTTGTCATTCCCCTTATCGGGTTCTGACTCAAAGTCGGAACATGCATCTGATTCAAAAACCTTTAGCTCAGCCACCAGTGATTGCTTGGCCCGACACTCACTTGTGTTGTGAGTGGAGCTCTTATGGAACTCACACCATTTTCCCATGTCCTTTTTCGGCTTCGCAGCGCTGTTATTTGCTTGCAGCTTTGGCGGGTTGTCTTGGGCTGCCCCGCCTTGGCTTTGTCCTTTGTTCTGTGGTTTAGGGGCACCTTTCCCTTGCTTTAGATTCACAGATCCAAAGTCTCGCTTCTTTTGTTTAAGATTCTGCTCGACCTTGACGGCATATCGGCATGCTGTGCCGAGCGAGGAGATGTTCAGGAATTCTATTTCTTCCTGGATGTACATGTGTAGGCAGCCGCAGTATTTGAGTATCAAATGCTTCTCTGAATCCTTGATCCCCAACTTTGTGCGAAGGGTATGGAAAAGATTGGTGAACTCCGGCACGTCTTGGTCCCTTCCCTGCCACAGCGTGGTCCACTTTATGTATTCATCCTGATAGCTTCCGACAGGGTAGTACTGCTCCTTGATGGCCTCCCAGAATGAATCCCAGGTGGGTGCGGCTGAAAATAGTGAGTCGGTACTTTCATCCTTCTGCTCGCAGTAGGTTTCCCACCAGTCCTTGACGTGGGGGGCTGCTTTGAGAAGAGCAAAAACAATCTTTTCCCGACTCGAAAATTCATGAACAGAAAAAATAACCCTCTAGCAAATTTAACCATTTATCTACGGCATCAGCGTCTATCTGACCCTCGAATATGGGGATTTCAAAATTAACTTGTACCTTAAAGGGCGTGGCGTTTCCAGAGTAGCTGCTGGAAGCCGATGTGTCACCTCTAGGTAGTCGCTGAAGGATCTGCGCAAAGCTATCCATCATCGCGTCCCTTTGCCGCTCGAGAGCTTCTTCGAGCAAGATTTTGATAGGATCTCCTATCCCCTCGTCTTTGTTCTCATCCGCCATGGGAGGCCGTCGGGATTTGCGAGGCTGGTTTTGCAAAGGTTCGACCAGTTCAAGCCCTAACTCCTTATATCCTGACCTCGTTGGGGACATGTAAAGAAAAACCGAGAAAAAGCAAATCGCTCTGATACCACTGATCCGGATTTAAACAGGAACGCAACAAAATACAGAGATAACCATATACACAAATATGCAGCGGATATAATACTTCATTTCATTAATGGAAAATATTGAAATATGCTTACAACCAGAAATGGAAATAGACCAGCTAGGGCGATGGTAGCTTATCTCTGAGAAGAGATGTGGTGACTACATGCCTCTGAACTGTGTTACAATGAGGCTCGGAGGCCTATTTATTGTTGAGAAACAATGAAAAAACCCTTCACATCCCAAAACCTAACCCTAGAAGATAAACGCCAAATTGTGGGCCCCGTTTGGGTAAATTGGTACATCAATTTCCCGGGGTCGTAACTTTGGCATACGATCTATGTTTGACGCGTATGATAGCTCGTTAGAAAGATCTATTCGAGAAATACCACTTTGGGAAGGGAAACATCGGTCCATGGACCCATGTTGCCTCCAGATTTCCCAAGGCCACCCGTGAGACTATCCATGGTGAAATTCCCTGATGGTTTTGATGCTGATATGGCTTATCAATTGAGAGAAACGGAACCAGCCACAATGGAAGACATACAGACAATTTCGATCAGCGTTGAGTCGAACCTGCTGTCCAAAAGAGCTAGAGCGAAAGCAGAGAAGAATACCATTGTGAAAGAAGAATCTTCTGCCATAGATCAGCTTCTCAAAAAGGTAGAACAGATGTTTGAAAGGGTAAAACTTGACAAGCCAGAATCACAAGTGAGGAATCCTAACTTTCGTGTTCAACAGCAGCCACAGTATAGGATAAGACAGAGAGATCAGTGAACTCAAGAGCAGACTGCACAACAGCCGGTACAAACACCTTTGCAGCAGAATATTTTTCATGGACTAGAGTCAGACGAGGATGGCAATGTAATGGGCGAAGAAAACCATCTCTTTATTCCAGATGAGTTGCCTACTTACATTACTGAAGAAGAAGAATGTGCAGTGAATTCAGCTGCACATCAAGACACTGATTTTATTCTAGCTAGTGACAATGTGTTGGAAGAAGAATCAGAAGAATATCAAAGAGGGTATATGAATGCTCTATCTGCACAACAACAACGATATTCACTTAGAAACAGAGACGTGTCGGCCATACCAATTCAGAAAAAGAGGGAGGGTGAAAAAACAAAGAATGGTTTATCAACTACACAAAGAAAAGGAAAGGAGGCAGTTGGTCCAGAGAGCAGCAAATCAAAACCTGCGGAACAATCACAGCAACCTGCCACCTCAAAGGAAGAGGAAAGGAAAGAGATCCCAGTCAAGGAGGTAGAAAAAACTCCCACTTTTAGCATAGAGAACGAGATTTCTAAGTTAAAGATATCCATCCCCTTGACTGAAGTAATGAAGAACAACATTTATAAAGGACATATTTCTAAAATTTTGAATTGGGACCCAATGTCCGACATGGTAAATGTAGAAGAGGATCAGCCTGAAATGATTTTTGGACCAGCATCAAATGGTGAGTCTCATGACAAAGAGGTGCCACCTTTCTACATCAGTTTGAGGTTGCATGATTTCGTTTTACATAATGCCATGTTCGATTATGGAGCTTCTCACAATCTCATGCCCAAGGCTATCATGGATAAGCTTGGTCTGGATATCACTCGACAATATCATGATCTTTGTTCATTTGATTCCAGCAGAGTAAGATGTATAGGTCTCATCAAAGACTTGGTTGTGAGTTTGGATCAGCTTCCTATGAAAAATGTCCTGATGGATGTGGTGGTAGCAGATATTCCTCCAAGGTTTGGCATGCTTCTTTCCAGGTCTTGGGTAGCAAAATTGAAAGGGACACTACAGCTGGATTTATCCTATGCAACAATCCCAGTGTTTGGAAAAATGAGGAAGTTATATCGGGAACAAAAGATGAAATATATGATCACAAGCAAGGAGAAATCGATAAATCATCCCATTAACTATGTACATACAGATTTAGAGTCTTTTGTTTTGTTTTCAGATAGTTTAAATGAGATAGATAGTCAGATGGTAGAAGCAGATGACATTCCGGAGATAACAGAAAATTTTAGAGAGATTTTGAAAAAAGAAAGACAAGAAAAGCAACAAAAGATTGGGCAGTCAGCTGAAAACGATGGGCAGCAAGCAGACAAAGCACAACAAACTAATTTTCAGCACTTACAAGAGGAGGAGGAAGTCTTATGGACCATGGATTTTGATGGAGCAATAGGGAATGATGGAGCTGGTATTAGCATTTGGGTACGCAGTCCTTTCTCTGCCCCAAACAAAGTACCTAGTAGTGTGAGAGTTTGCTCCTACAAGCTGGCCTTCGAATGTTCCAATAATGAAGCTGAATATGAAGCTCTGATTGTTGGCCTGAAAATTCTTAGAAAGCTAAACGCAAAGAGGATTTCAATATATGTCGACTCCGAGTTGGTAATAAAACAGGTTAGAAGTGAATATCAAGCAAAACATCCTAGGATGCGGGCCTATCGAAATGCAGTTTTGGACATCTTGAAGCTGTTTTCCAAATACACTTTGACATGTGTGCCAAGAATCCAAAATAGTATTGTTGATGCTCTTGCCAAGGCAGCGAGCAGCTTGAAGATCCCCATGAACTCCAGCAATAAATTTGAAATCCATGTCAAGCATCGTCCAACCATTCCAGACAATCAGCGACATTGGCAAGTGTTTCAAGATGACAAGGAGATTAAAGATTTTCTGCTCAACAAAGGCAAGTTCGAAGAAACCTCAATCGATGTGGAAAATGATGAAGACAAAGGGAATGGTATATATGAAGTGAAAATCAATCAAATGGACGTAATGCAGCTGAAGAATAACATCATTCCTAAAGGCTTGATACCTCCAGAAGAACTTTTTGATCAGGATGATGTAGCCCGCAAACCAACATTGCAGTCGACAGAAAAGGGTGTAGAAGAGGTCAACATCGGTACAATTGACAATCCAAAGTTGGTAAAATTGTCTAAAGCATTACCGCCAAAGATCAAAGAAAAATATATCAGTTTGATGGCTTCATTTGCAGATGTATTTGCTTGGGATTATTCTGATTTAAAGACCTATGATACAAATATCATTCAGCATACAATACCTATCAAGCCCAATCAAAAACCATTTAGACAAAAGCTGAGGAGGATAAATCCAAAGTTGTTGCCATCCATTGAAAAAGAGGTAAATAGGTTGTTCAAATCAGGTATCATTGTGCCCATCAGATTTTCAGATTGGATATCTAACTTAGTGCTTGTACGTAAGAAGACCGGTGAGATCCACCTATGCATTGATTTCAGAAATCTAAATAAGGTCTCATTGAAGGACAACTATCCGCTGCCCAAGATGGACCATATACTTCAGCGAGTAGTGGGGGCATCTCGTATGTCGCTGCTTGATGGTTATTCCGGATATGACCAAATTTTTGTCCATGAAGATGACAGAGATAAAACAGCGTTCACCACTCCATGGGGAACATTTCACTATGCCAAGATTCCATTCGGTTTGAAGAATGGAGGTGCCACATTTCAGCATGCAATGGACTTGGCATTTGCAAATGAAAAGGATGTATTTTTGGTGGTGTACTTGGATGACTTGACAGTGTTTTCAAAATCTGATGAAGAACACATGCATCACCTAAAAATTGTCTTTCAAAAATGCAGGAAATATGGTTTATCGTTGAATCCGAAGAAGAGCTTATTTGCCATGGAGGAAGGTAAATTACTTTGGCATATCATTTCGAAAGATGGCATCTGTATAGACCCAGCACGTGTCCAAGAAATTCAGCAAATCGATCTGCCCAGAAACAAAAAGGAAATACAATCATTCAATGGTAAGATGAATTTTCTACGTTGTTTTGTACCCAATCTTGCAGAACACTTGAAAGAAATGACCAACATGCTTAAAAAGGACAGCCAGGTGAAATGGACCGATGAGGCAGTAAAATATTTCAACTTGATCAAATTGGCCCTTTCTTCAGCTCCAATTCTAGTAAGCCCAGACTATACTCAGGATTTCATAGTATTTTCTTTTGCTTCGGAGCGTACTATGGAGGTAGTATTATTACAGAATAAAGAGGGTCATGAAAGACCCATTGCATTTTTCAGCAGAGCTATAAGAGATGCAGCTTTAAAGTATAACATCATTGAGAAGCAAGCCTTGGCCTTGGTGAAGGCATTGAAAGATTTCCAGGTATATATCCTACATTCTCACATTCTGGCCTATGTTCCTAATACTGTTGTAAAAGATGTTTTGGTACAGACCGATCCGGAAGGGAGAAGAGGCAAATGGATTGCAACCTTTCTAGAATACGATGTGGAGATAAAGCCTACAAAGCTGATCAAAGGACAGGGGTTGGTGAAGCTAATGGCTGAATCAAATTTGCATGCATTGGACATAAATTTGATCGCTGCCCTCACCGATGAAAACGAGGAAGGAAAGTCAATTCAGGTATCTAAAATGTTTGCGTTGTCCCCATGGTATTCTGATATATATATGTGCTGCAAAATCTATCACCACCACCTGGCATGACTAGAAGCAAAGCGAGAACACTTAAATTGAAAGCTGCCAAGTTTTGTATTTTGAATTCTGCATTGTATTGGAAAGATCCCGGTGGCATTTTTTTAAACTTCCTGGTGGAAGAGGAGGCAAAGAAAGCCATGGAAGATTTCCACGGAGGAGAGTGTGGTGGTCGTCTTTTTTGGAAATCAACTGCTAACGAAATTTTGAGAGCAGGGTACTACTGGCCTACTTTGTTTGCTGACGTGCATAAGATGGTAAAGCGTTGTCATAAGTGTCAAATTTTCGAAGGAAAACAGAAATTACAGCCTTTGCCACTCAAGCCTATCGAAGTGACCGCTCCTTTTCAGCAGTGAGGGTTGGATTTCATTGGGGAAATTCATCCCACATCTTCCGGACAGCATAGATGAATGGAGGTAGCCCCTACCAGACAAGTGACGGACACGGTAATCATTTCATTTCTCGAAAATAACATCTTGTCTCGCTTTGGTTGTCCCAACAAATTAATCACTGATAATGCAGCAACATTTAAATAAAAAAGGATGGTAGAATTTTGTCATAAGTATCACATAATTTTGGGTCATTCAACCGCCTATCATCCGCAAGGCAATGGGTTGGCAGAATCTTCAAATAAATCTTTATTCAACATCATCAAGAAGTTGTTGGAAATACATAAGAAGAGCTAGAACAAGAGGTTGGTTCATGCGCTTTGGGCAGATCGGATCACTCACAAAAAATCCATCGGTATGTCACCATTTGAGCTTTTTTATGGAGTGGACACAGTATTTCCAACTTCTCTTGCTGCCCCGGTGATCAAACTCCTTCAGGAGGCTGGCAGTGAGGAAGATCCCATGCAGAGAAGGCCGAATCAAATGATCCACTTGCAGCAAACAAGAGAAGAATTCTTCAAGAACACATCCAAATTGCAAGAGAAAATCAAGAAAATTTATGATATAAAGGCCAAGATGGATAGATTTCAGGTGGACGATGTAGTACTGAAATGGGATGCAAGAAACAAGGAGAAAGGCAAGCATGGAAAGTTAGAAAATTTGTGGCAAGGTCCTTTCAAAATCGCAACATACAGGGGTCAGAATGCCTCTCTTCTCAAGGAAATAAGCGGATAAGATTGTCCTGGAGGGCCGATCAATGGTCGGCTGCTCAAACGGTATCACTCTTGATCTATGAACATTGCTTCCACTGTCATTGTAAATACCATTTTTGTTTCAGTTTGGTTTCAGTATGTACAGTCATTTTTTGAGTCATTCCAATTGTCAAGTTTGATTCAATTTCTTGGTCACTCCAGTTTTGTAAATAAGTCAGAGTCTTGTGTTGTTTATCAAAATGATGACTCCATAGCCCAATGGACCAAGAGGCACTATCTAGCTCCTCCAGAGATCTGTTTTTCTTGGCACCTCCAAGGAGCTACCATTCCCCATTGGAGCCAATGTTAGAGTCGGCCTGGTCAAGTCCTCCGTCAGGGATCAAAACTCTTTATGCATTTCATGATTAGGTGTCCCGCTCCTCTCTTCCAGTTGCATTTCACTAGGGACATGCCATGACCTGACGGAGAAAGTCATGCTAGTCAGTTTCCCTCATGTCTGGCCCATGCTGGTTCAGGTCTTTGTCCAAAATCAATGAAATTCATGATAGTCAAGGTCTGGTCCTATTTCAGAAAAGAGTCATTTTTTGGTTTGAGTCTAGAAATTCATCAGTTTGGTCTTTGAAAAAAAATGTCCCAAAACAAGCCATGCAGGCCAAAGGGAGACCTTATACACCTACAGTACAGAAAGCTTCATCATCACCGCAAAAGACATCAACTCTTCTTCAAAACTCTGTTTTGAAGAAAAGTCAATCAAGGTCAACTATGAAATTTTTTTCCAGAGATTTACAGTTGACATTTTCAGATGCAGTCATGGATGTTAAAGAAAGAGGCCCAATCACACAATCCCCGCAAAGGAATGTCGAAAATTTCATCAAGAGAGCCACAATTTCGAAGAAAAAATGGAAAAAACAGAGTGTTGTAAAAGCCAATAAAATGGTGCAAAACTCAACATTAGAAAGTGGGTTTTTAAAGAGGAAAAAATCAAACCAGTTTCTCTCCAGCCTATAAATACATATTGTGGCCCAAAGCAAAGCCATTGTGCCATTGGAGACTTGGAAAGACATTGCAGAAGGTGAGAGAGTGAGATTGGTGAGCATTTGAGTGAGTTGATAGGTGATTTGGGAAGCGTGACGCACACAGGCAGGAGCGCGTCGCATCCACCACGTGTGACGCATACACAGCGAACCCGTTGTTGAACGAATACACAGGCATAGCACATATAAGGGGCGCGGTGCACTGGGAAGAGCACGTGGCGCACACAGTCCAGCAGCTCAAAAACGATGCAAAACCACTTCAAATCTTTGTGAAAGCTATCAAATCACGAGGTAAGCCTTTGACACCTCTCCTCCAATCAGATTGGTCAATGTTTAGGTGTTTCTAAGATGTCAAGTGAGATCCAAAATGTATTGGCCATCCATGCCAATCATCCTCAAAACAAAAGTGATAATGGGGGTTTGTAAATTTGAAGAATCCACCAAGGTTTTGTTTCCCCTCTCCTCTTCCTCTCACTCCTCATCGTCCTCACTTCCATATACCCCACATCTACTAAGAAAGTCCCTTAGAAACCTCCACTAAGACCCTTCCCCTGTTTTCCAAGAAAATTGTGTCATTTGACCGCGCGCAGCACACACAAAATGTGGCACGGCGCACTCAAGGCACGCAACGCACCTGGAGCCCGGCCATAGTGTTAACTTTACACTGGCACGACGCATACCCGGCGCGCAGCGCACAAGCCTGTGAGCCTAAAAAGGGCACCAAATCTCTCAAATTTTGGTAAATTGCTCTCAACATTGCATAATTTCCCATAAATCATCTCATCATTGATCCTTAAATTCAAGGAAAAATATATCTTGGTGGTCTTGACATCAAAGAAAAACTTCTATCAAACAAACACAAAATGACACAAAGAATGGCAAATAGCTAGGGTTTTGCTACAGTAACTTAATTATCAATTATGCTCCTACCCTACCTCTATGAGCCAATTCCTTGGGAGCATTTTCCCCTAATGGTTACCCTAGCTACAGTACAATCCTATCCCTTTGTCCCCTTACTCATATAGCTCAAGAGTGCCTTAAACCCTACCCCACCAAAACCACACCCCAAACACTCCCAAATCCCTGATAAATTTCCCCTCTAAATCCCTATCCCTATTTCATCATTCCCCTCCTGATACTCCCTATTTTATTGTCCCCTTGGTGGCAGATTTGCAGAGCATCTATCAGTTTAGTGGATTCAGAGGGAAACAAAGAAATTCAGGGTACAAACAACAGTAATGGCATTGAAAACTGCATTAGATTATGAGGGGGAAACCCACAGTGATACAACTTCAGGAGAACAGGCTCCCCGGAGACCTAGGAGTGGCAGACATGTCAGGGATGAACCAAACACCCTCACAGAGTTGTAGGCATTCCCTCTCGCTATGTCTTGTTTCCAGCACTTGGCATGTTTCGAATTTTGTCAAAGGGTGGAAAATGTTAGGATTCATCATGAGTTGGCACCTCTTTGCACTTCACCTACATGGAGGACAGTCTATCTTGGCACGGGTCACTTTCACATTGACACCTGAAACCATATCAGTGGCAACAGGTATACCAAATGTTGGAGAACGGTGCACAAGAAGATGAAGGTGGAGAGGGAACTTTATGAGCCTTACATAAAAGCCAGTTATTTGAGTCATCTCACGAGAGTTTTCCCATTCAGATTTCTGAGAGATGATTATGCTCTGCTCATGAGATTGATCATGAAATACTTCAGTTGTGAGGGGAGGTTTTCTCGCCTTTATGCCTAACACATCAGGTTACTCATGCACTTCACCAGGGTGCGTATGATGAACCTCCCATTCTTCATTTGTGGGAACATAGAGAGGATGAGAAAATTCATGCAGCACAAGACCCCTCGGCAGCAGCTCAATAACGTATATCACTTTGCTCTTATCCAGATTTTGGTGGACCATCAGTTGGGATTGCAGGGCATTGCTTGGGAGGACTTCATTTCCCGTGACTTCTTCAGCGCTCCATAGGTAGTATCAGAGGCAAAACATGAGATAGAGGGTACTTCTCATTAGCATGAGCGCCATGAGACCACTGTGGTGCCATTTTCCATCACATATCAGAGAGGCTATCCTAAAGGCACCAGGCCTTTGTTTGCAGCAGAAAAGCGATTGTTATCTCCACCTGGGGTGGAAGGGGCCTCGCTTCCGTCATTGACGACAAAGGAATAGGACAGAGGTAAGGAGCCAATGCATGAGGAGGGGCCTTCGGATGAGCCATCAAGTGCTCAAGGGACCGGTGTCAACCTCATTCCGGATGAAGAGACAGAGGTAGAAAAGGCCAAACTTAGGATGATTATTCAGGAGCAAGACACAGAAATCAAAGACTTGATACTCAATTTCGAGAGGTCCAGATGGGTCATCAACTATCTGGAGCAGAGGAACAAACAGCTGGAAGACCAGCATGTGATCATGGAGCTGCAGAACATCCATGAGGATTGCCTAACTGCCCAGCAGAGGAGGATTGAATTCACTTCATTGGAGCAACAGGTTATGGATGATCGTGAATCTATTCTTGAGAGAGTCAACATGCACCTGGAAAAAATGTTGAACAAGGCCAACAAAGACAACACATTGCTGAGACACATGGTTCATCATTACAGGGCACGGAACTTGAGTTTGAGAGCCCGAATAAGGAGTTTGAAAGCAAAACTGAGGAAAGCCACAAAAGGGAAAAAAGGGAAAAAGAGAAAGATAGGCTCAGGATCTTGGCTAAGGCCTCCTTGACTCAGCAAAGCACCCCATAAAGAACTTCCAGCCCAAATCTCAAAAAATTTGGGCAAATTTTGGTCACAGGGAAATTTTTTGGGTGAAAAATTGGGATTTTCTAGGGTGCACGGCGCTAAAATTCTAGCACTCCAATCGAGAAAAGGTTTGAATTTTTGGATTCAACATCCAAAAATACATCAAGTGGTGGCTAGGCTAGAAATTTTGATAAGTTTTGGGTCTCCTAAAGGTCAAAAAACACCAAAAAATGGCCTTTCTGCCACTTTTTGGACACACAGAAAGCAGTCTTGGGAGAATGAAGATCTGGAGGAGAAAATGAACTTCAAATTCAGAAATTCCAGTGGGGTTAGAAAGTAGACAGGCCAAGATTTCCAGCAAGCCCACTTGGGCACATTTTGGACACCTGGAAGTTCCAAAAAACGGGCACCAAAGTAGCGCAACGCACAGAGAAAAGCGCGCGGCACACAGAGGAAATTTTGCCCAATTTGCTCCCGTTTCGCGAAATTTCGGTTCGTGACTTCTCCAAGTGGGCCCGCTCATCTACACTTTGTTTTTTTTGCACCAAAGGCAGAATTTAAAATTTTTTTTCTCCAGATTTGATTCTATCCAAGTGGCGAACGAAGGCAAACGATCACCCCAAAGCCAAGTGTCATATTTGCAGCGCTGCACCTGTAGCTGATTTGCTCTCCATCTCCATTTCGAAATGATTTGAGTAACTTCCCAACCCCTGGGCGTTCTATCTCTTCCTCACACATTCTAT
>APFE031709923.1:169539-204321 GCA_000404065.3 Pinus taeda | reverse complement strand
CAAAGGTTTATGGGTGAATTGGGTAAGGAGCATGATATGGGCACATTATACAGTGATAGCCAAAGTGCCATTCATATTACAAAGAACTCAGTATTTCATTCCAGGACTAAACACATACAGCTCAAGTACCATTTCATATGATTAGTGTTGGAAGATGGAGAGTTAAAGTTGGAAAAGATACACACTAGCCAGAATCCCACAGATATGCTAACAAAAGTTGTAACCACGGAGAAAATGAGAATATGCTCAGTTTCAATTGGTCTTCAAGGATGACGATGAAGATGAGAAACAGCCAGGTCCAAAGAGGAGTCATTTTCTAGCAAAAGAAGCAGTGATGGAGTTGCTACAATCATTCTCCAAGTGGGAGATTATTGGATGTGGAGCATGATTGTTCAGAGGTATTTGTTTCAGCTGGATGTATACCCCAGGAAGTTTGTACACCCCTCCACACAGGGGGGTGCGAGGGGGACTTGTCCCCCCGCGGGGGTCCGAGGGGGCCGATCCCCCCCAACTAGGGAGTCCTGGGGCCAGCGGTCCCCTGGTGCCCCCGAAGCTAAAAACAGATGTAAAATTGCCTTGTAAAAGTATAGTAATTTTTAGTCAATCTAGGTCATTCATTAGGTGGATGATCTGATGGTAGAACTTATGTTTAGTTTAGGGTTTTTTGCCCTAGAAGGCAACCCCTCTCTTTATATGAGGGCATTGTATTGAGTTTGTGTAATATATGAGAGCGAGAAGCAGAGAGGTGAGACATTAAGAGAAAACAGAGGATATTACAGCAGATATGTTGTAGGTTGTGTCTCTTCATTTTGTTGGATAATAGAAAGGAAGGACTGGCTATTCGGGGTGGACGTAGCCCAAACTAGGTGAACCACGTATATCTGTGTCTCTCTTGTTTTATGTGTTTTCTGTGTTTATATTTCTGCAATATTTTATGTGTTCCATTGCTCCGTAATATATAATTTTCTAACAGACAACCTTCACAACACCATGGCATACATTCATGTATGCCAAGATTCCATTTGGATAAAAGAATGCAGGAGCAACTTTTCAGCAGGCTATGGACATATCTTTCGCTAATGAAAAGGATATATTTATGGTAAATTATTTAGATGATCTCACAGTTTTTTTCCAAATCTGGTGAAGACGATTTACATCATTTGAGAATTGTTTTTCAAAAAT
The DNA here is from genome assembly GCA_000404065.3 of Pinus taeda. Lineage (NCBI taxonomy): Eukaryota > Viridiplantae > Streptophyta > Pinopsida > Pinales > Pinaceae > Pinus > Pinus taeda. Next base: position 203,139 of record APFE031709923.1, on the reverse strand, counting down.
GCAGAAAAATTTGTATATCACTTAATCCAAAGAAGAGTTTATTTTCCATGGAAGAAAGTAAGTCGCTGGGACGTATTATCTCCAAGGATGGCATTCACATTAACCCTGCAAGAGTTCAAGCCACTCAACAATTATATTTCCCAAGGAATAAAAAAGAAATTTAGTCTTTTAATGGGAAAATCAATTTTCTGAGAAGATTCATCCCCAACCTCATTGAACATTTGAGAGAAATGACAGACATGTTGAAAAAGAACAATGACGTAAAATGGTCTCTTGATGCCAAGAAGTCTTTCATGCAGCCAAATTTGCATTATCTACTGCTCCCACTTTGATTAGTCTAGATTATACTTCAGATTTCATCATATTTTCATTCACCTCTTAGCATACCTTAGCAGTTGTCCTAATGCAAAAGAAAGATCAGAAAAATGAAAAGCCTATAGCATTGTTTAGTCAAACAATAAGGGATGCAACACTAAAATACAACATAATTGAGAAGTAGGCTTTGGCATTGGTGAAAGCTCTTAAAGATTTTCGAGTTTATATTCTGCATTCTCACATCATTTCTTATGTTCCAACAACAGTTGTAAAATAAGTTCTTATGCAGACAGATCCTGAAGGAAGGAGGGGAAATGGATCGCAGCCATGCTAGAGTATGATTTGGAGATAAATCCCACAAATCTCATCAAGGGACAAGGTTTGGCTAAGCTCATGGTTGAATCTAATTTGCATGCATTAGATATTAATCTGATTGCTGCCCTTTCTGTGGAAGAAGAAGAATGCTCATAGTTACAAGTGTCCAACATGTTCACTTCATCTCCTTGGTACACCAACATTGTTTATGTATTGCAGCACTTAAATACTCCACCAGAAGTACACAAAGGTAAAACTAGATCTTTAAAGTTGAAAGCTTCAAAATATTGCATTCTTGATGGTGTTTTGTTTTGGAAATATCTGGGTGGTGTGTTGCTGAACTGTTTGGTTGAAAAATGAAGCAAAGGATGTAATGAGAGATTTCCATAAAGGAGATTGTGTTGGTCACCTCTTCTAGAAAACCACGGAAAACAAAATTTTGAGAGACGTTTTTTATTGGCCCACTCTTTTTTCTAAGTATACAAAACAATGATGAGCTGTCATGAATGTTAGATTTTTCAGAGAAAAAGAAAGCTTTTACCATTACTCTTGCAACCCATTTCAATCACAGCTCCTTTCCAACAATGGGGTCTTGATTTTATTGGAAAAATCCATCCTTCATCGTCTATATAGCACAAATGGATCCTAATAGCCACAAATTATTTTACAAAACGGATTGAGGCAATCCCTACCAGGCAAGCTACTTATTCTGTTATCATTCAGTTTATTGAATCTAATACCTTGTCTAGATTTGGTTGCCCACAGAAGATAATCGCCTATAATTTTGTTGCTTTCAAGTCCAAGAAGATGGTGGGATTTTTTGCAAAATATCATATTGTATTGGGGAATTCTACTGCTTATCATCCATAAGGGAGTGATCTGGCCGAATCTTCCAACAAATTTTTGATCAACATCATCAAGAAAGTGTTATAAGTCAATAAGAAAAACTGGCACAAAAAAATCATTAATTCTTTATGGATGGACAGGGTCAGTACTAAGAAATCCATAGGTATGTCTCCTTTTCAATTGGTGTATAGGGTTGATACTATTTTTCCTTCATCTCTTCTTGTCCCAGTCATGAAAATTTTGTAGGAAATGGACAGCGAAACAAATGATATGCAGTGAAGGATAAATCAAATGATCCATTTACAGCAAACTAGGGAGGAAGTTTTCCAAAATACTTATAAACTTCAGGAAAGAATAAAAATATCTATGATCGCAAGACAAAAGAAGACAATTTCAATCTGGGAGATTTGGTTCTTCGTTGCAATGCGAGGAATGAAGAAAAACGCAAACATGGCAAGTTTGAAAATTTATGGAAAGGGTGATACCGCATCTCAGCTTTTAGAGGAAATAATTCTTTTCTAATGTAGGAGATGAATGGGGAATATTATTCAGTAGGATCGATCAATGGTAGGCTTCTCACGCACTAACATACTTGAAATTTTCTGCAAATTTTCACCACCATTGTATATACCAGTTTAATTTTTATGTTCAAGTGTCAAGTGGCTATCATAGGAGTTTGAAGCTAGCGAAGAAGGCCATAAGGCTTCTTTGATTAGCTACTAATTTTATTTCTCTTTTAGATTTAAGTCGTGTTAGATCGTCAGTAAATTTTTAGTTTGAGTCAAGTCTATGGCATTTTGACTCCATTTCCCAATGAATAAGGCTACCTGGTCTACGGTGTTCTTGACACCTCCAAGGAGCTGCCATCCCTAGCTGGAGCCAATGTTAGAGTCTGTCATTCATGTCAATCACCGGTGATCAAATGTGCTTTACATAATTATTTTTAGGGTTTTAGGTCAAATTGTTATAGTTTCAAAGGGTTTTTCAATAAAAAAATTTGATCACAGGTTAGGAAGGTCAATCTCTATTATTCCTTTCAGTATCATGGTCAAAGGATACCATCTTGGTGAATTCAAACCATTTTTAGTAGAGTCCCATAATCATTTTGTCCATAATTCACCTAATAAGCCTATGTTAGGTCACCACTAGGTCACTAGGTTTAATTCCTGAAGGTTGGTATTTTTACCATTAAATATCATTTTATGAGGAATAGTAGAGATCAACTTGGTAACCAAGGTTTTAAAGTTATGTTTTTTATTTTATTTTCCTAAATTAAATGTCATCATAAGATCATGAAGTTGAAGTGTCAAGTCCAAGTTATAACCGTTATGGTGGGTCCACTATCATTTTGCAAAGGAAAAATCGATTTTCTCAACTTATTAAGCGTCATCGCTCACTCTCATTCACTCTCCATCTACCCATTTCACTTTCCAACACTCCATCTCATCTTACCAAGGTGGTATTTTCATAAAAGGAGAACTTTTTTCATCCATGAGTCGAGTTCTAAAACTGGTGTTGCGCAAAGAGCTCTGTTCTGCTATACATATACCAGGCAGTTGCTCCATCATCTCTCCAAGGTTGTGAGCTCTCTGAAGTGGTTTAATCCATCATTTTAACATTGTGATGCTACTAATATAGGTTGGTGGTTATCTTAAGGCTCAATCCTTTCTCTCATTCTCTCAATTATGCTTGTTATATCTCATGTCCACCTCCTAGGGTTTTTTAATGTAGTTAGCAAGGTTTTCATCATTTTCATGTCAAATTGCTACTAAAACTTGTATCCATATGCTTGTACACCATCATCTATCCTAAACACACCCTCCATCAAACCCAGCCTCAAAACTCATCAAATTCTACCTAAACCCTATACAGACTACACCTTCTAAACCACTGGATTGTGTTTTCTTCGTTTGGAACCCTTCCACTCACCCAAATCCTGAAATTCCACTCTCCCTAGCTTCCTAAACTCCCTCACTATCCCTTCAAATTTTCCTATAATTTTTCCATTTCCCTATCCCCTTCATTTCCCTAAATTCCCTCACAACTATTGAAAATCCCCTGGTTTTCCTACAGTCAAATCCCTAGTTTCTATCCTAAGAGCTAAGTGTTGACATGGAACCTGAAAGCTCTGAACAAAGGAAGCATAGGGGAGACAATGCCATCAAACATGAACTTACCTCAACCCATGATTTCTTATCATATCCCTTCTTTAGGAAATCATTTGAAGATGCAGGTTGTCTTACATTTTGCGAGAGTATTGAGGAATTGAAATATCATGATCAATTGACTAGTTCTTTTGCCACCAAACTTAGAAAGGATAAAGTGACCATAGCAGGAGTTCAATTCACTATTTCAAGGCAACTTATCGTCTCGGCTACAGGGATTCCAAACACTGGAGAAATTTGGTTCAAGAGAGAAGACCTTGACCCTCAAAATTACAAGATGTACCTAAAGGCACCATACAAGGTAGCTCCAACATATATTTTTCCATTCAGACATTAGTTGCAAAGATATACCCCTCTCATGAAAATGATCATGAAGTACTTCACTTGTGAGGGAAGATATTCTAGGTTGTATAAGTACCACATGAAGCTTTTGATGCATTTTACCAGTGTTCAACAAATCAATTTGTCTTATTATTTATACAAATTTTTTGATTAAAATGGCAGAAAAGGTACAAAAGCTGGGAGAGAATCACTATACTAGTTTGTTTCATCATGTATTAATGAAAGTGATAGTTTGTCATCATTTAGCACATGAAAACCTGCCTTAGGATCACTTTTCAATTTCATCTTTTCCTCCATCTTCTTCAGCTAGGTCTACTGATGAAACAACACCTTCAAGCTCATTGGTGGAGCAAGAGGTTGCTTCTTCAAGCATACCAACCAAGAGGAAAGAGGGTAGAAGTGTCTCAGACATATTCTAGAGGTGATAGGCTTGTGTTTTCTCAAAGGATTATCAAAAGGGCCAAGCCTACAACGGGTCAACAGAGAGTTTCCTCACAGCATGAGAGTTCTCTCATCCAGGTACAAATGTGTCAGATATGGGGAAAGGATATGAAGGAAGAATTGAAGATCATATCATAAGGGATAGGGAGACTAAGATCAAGATATTTGAAGGCAAGTTGATATAGGAAAATTCTCTAATAGCATGATTGCAACAAGAGAATATGCAATTTAAGGTGAACCAAATGATTCAAGATAAACAAGCAGCTATTTCAAAGAAGGAAGATGTAAAGGGAAAAGTAGTGGCTGAAATGAAAGTGTCAAAAGGTAAAGGAAAGAAAAGTACATCAGGGAGACCAAGAACAAGAGCATCCAAGAGAGCCTTTGAGAAAGGGAGGTTTCTCCAACAAAAGAACAGATTATGGTAGATGACCTAATCACTAGAGAAATCAATGAAGATAGGGTATATTGGCTTGATAAGGTCAATGGACACCTGGAGAAGCTTCTCAAGAAGAAAAATAGGGACAATTACTTGCAGAGGCATATGGCTATGCATTACTACACAAGAAACCAATTATCCTAAGTCAGAATCAAGCATTTGAAGAAGAAGCTCCAGGAAATCCTAACACGTCAAAAGGAAAAGGAGAAGCTTGATTTACTTGCTGAGGCCTCCCTCATGCCATAACATATCATATCATAACTTCACTCAGCAATTTTGAGAATATTTGGACAAATTTTTGTCATTTTCAAAATTTTGATGATTTTTTACTATTTTAAAAACACAGTAAATGCTATAAGTGCAGCGCCTTGGTGCTATACTTTCACCACAGAGCTCCAAAAGCCTAAAAATCTATATCCATACATAGATATTTCCCTAAGGATCTCAGATATATAATTTTTGAATCATGTCAACAAACTGGTTAGGAGAAAGATTCAAAAAACAGGTAAAAAAATAACTTTCTGCCACTATTCTGAAGTAGGCATTGCGCTTATAGAGTCACCTGGAGAGAAAAAAAAATTGAAGCCCTTTCCATGGGTCATTTTCAAAAATTCAAGCTGTTCTGGAATCTAGACAGAAAATTCTAGTTGACTGTTCTCTCAGTTTTCAAATTTGACTTCAGGAAAGCTTTCAAAATCTGCTTGCAATATGGCACTTTGATTATAGTTGAGTGCACTACGCTTATGGTTAAATATGCTACACTTATACCTGTAGTAGTCTTTTTCAGTGTATTTTTGCCAGATCTTGGTTTTATGATGTAATTGTTATATTTTAAAGACTTGATGATTTAATTCTAGAATAAATTAGCATGATAGGTTGTTTTTGTGCCTAATTAGGTCTCATAAATGATGCAAAACTCAAATCAAAGTCTAAGAGAAGAGTTTTTGTTTGACCTTCTCACTCTCTCTTGTTGATTGAGAGATTCTTGGGAAATGTTCCACCACTTAGGGATTCGACCCCTGGAGGTGGGGAAATGGTTGGTTTGAGTCTATATGTATCATTTCTCATTCAAAGAGAAGGGTTGGACTTCAGGGGGGAGGACTTGTATCTTATGCTTTCATAGAGTTAATTAAGGAGCAGTTGCAGCTATTTTTCAGGAATACTTGTGCAGTGAGTTTGTGGTGTTGTTTCTCTTCCATATCAGTTTTTTATGAATGAATTCATCTCCCTTAACATGATTTTCTTTCTTCATGTGATTTTCCTTACAGTCATATAGGTAGAATTCTTTAGATTCAAAGCTCTGTTTATGTGGAAAATCATGTTTATGTATCTCTTCTTCTAGATTAATGAAATCATGCTAATACATGCTCATTATGATTTCTTAAGCTTTCAGACCCTACACTACATTGGCCAACATCTTAAATCCATCACAAGACATTGTTATCTTGCTCCTCTTTATGCCTGCTACTGCAAAATTTGATACCTTGACCTAATTTCTTGCTCTCATCCCTGGTCTAGCAACCTAAGAACCCTAAAATTTCAAACACTCAAACAAAACTTATACATCTAGCCTAAAATCCTTTTCTTTTTCAGCCATTGACTTAGAAATCCTTAGAGAGATACCTCTCTAGTTTAGTAGGGCTAGCTGTTGAACTGCAAGTGGTTTGAGTTTACCCCTTTTGATCTCCTCCTCAACTTGGGACATTGTAGAGGATAACATTGTGAACATGTTGTCATCATCCCTACACAAATCCCTAAGCATGATCTTTCTAAAATTCAAAGTTTCTAGGATTAACTCCTCAAAATAAATGTTTTCAACCCCAAATCACCCTACCCCTTTGGCCACCTATGTGCGATGATTTATCCCTTTTGTATCAACACTAGTTTCTCCTTTATTAGGGTGCATTGATTCTAGAAATTTAGGAAAATTAAAAATATTTCTAAAGCTTCCTCTTCCATAAGCTTCCAATGTTTTTTAACCATTTACCTTGGATAAGAAGCTCGAGTCTTATCTCATCCTTCCTTGGAGACTTCACCTCTTATCCCTTGAGATCATCCTCCCATCATATGTGGATCTCAAGCTCATTATGGTAAATCCTAAACTACCATCCCTCTCCTATAAATTTACTGTCATCCATAACATCAGGGTTGGCTTTTGGAGACTGATTATACCCTCATGGTGTTGCCTTGAATCTAAAGGAGAAATCATATTCATGCATTACAATGACATCGATGTGTTCTTTGTGACAAGGAAGGGAAAGTCAAATTGGGGATATCTTTACAAGACCAGCTACTATTCTTGGTTGTAAACTCTCTCCTATTTCTATTAATACAAAGAGTATCTTGTTTTCCTATATGTGTTGTGTTACATTTACATCCATTTATTTCAATCCCTTGTTGATCCATTGAATAGAGTAATTGAATTATGCTAAGTAGATGTTATGGATCCATGGCGTGTTTTAGTTGTATGTGCAGCTTCTACTTATAGCAATCAGAGCTAGATTCGAGCTTAAAAGCAAGGAGGAAAGTAAATATTTCGATGGATTCCAAGTACGCTTCTTTACCATTCTTCAATTTCTCTAAGGAAAACTCTATATTCTTTTTATTTTATTATTCTATACCAGTCCACTAGGTCTAGGGAAATTACTTTTGTCCACAATCATAAATTCCACACAATAAGGAGGTCGCAATTTTTGAATTAGATCAATTTATAAATTAGGGAATTTACAAGGTACTTAAAGCGAATAGGGGGCTCAATTTGAGGATTAGGCATGATCTAAAAATTGAGAACCATGGAAGTTTGAACAAAAGAAGATTAAGAAGGAAAAATTTAAGGTAGGATATAAATCAAGACTCGGAGAGGAAGAAATCCCAAGAAAATAACTAAGTCAAAATTGAACAAGTGAAATGTGAAAGGCCATGTAACTTACCATTTAAAAGAAAAAATCATTGTAGTAAGGCAATAAAAAACAATGTGCTTCCCCAAAGAAAGAAGCATATTCATCAAGGACAAATAAGTGGGGCCCCAAGTTTCGCCCAAAATTTCAAGGGTTTGTTGAGGGTTTAATAAACTTATATTTCAAGCTAATGAAAAAAGAATCAACCTATCTAGGTTGAATTTTAATTGAAATTTGGCATTTTATAGTTGCAGTGTGAAATATTTTTCAACATTGTTGAGGTATTATATACTTTTGATCCAATATACACACTTTTAATCCTAGTTAATCAAATAATTTTCTATAAACTTGATTTATATATAAAAATGTTCTTAATAATTGGAAATATCATAATTATACATATTATATGTTTCTGTGTCAGCAATGTATTACATAACAAGTTGTTGGTAAAGGAATACGGGCTTCTAAGAACTATTGAGGAGGAATAAATAATTCATTATTTAATGGTGTTCTATGATTCTATTCATGCATGCCCTAATATCGCATTCTCTAAAAATATAACAAAGGAGAGAAAAAAGTGTCCACAATGTCAAAATTCTCATTTTTGTGATGATGTTATTGGAAAAAGACAATAAATAAAATGTTGTGCAATATGATAATAATGATAAAGTGATGTGAATCCCATTAGATTCAATGTTCATGAAACGCATAATCTACTTGGCTAAAAAAAATTGTTGATGAGAAGTGGAGCATAAGATCTGGTTTTGCAATGGATGGGGTTAATCCTCGGTCCTATCAATCTAGCATATGGAGCACATAGGCTATGGTTTTGATCAACTATAACATTACTCCTTAGATGTTAGTTAAGAAAATAATGTTGGTTTATTACTAACTAGAAAGCATCCAGTGACATATAAATAAATAAATAAATGCTAAATTTCTAGTATATAAGAAATATTTTATTTTTTTATAAATCAACATTTTCTTTTAATTGTTCAAATGGTTACATGATTTTTGGATCATAGTCAAAATGTATCAAACCTCATTCTAATCGGACGCATTGGCTTGGAGATACTAACAAAAACATATATACAAAAGTAAAATGAAACTACAAGATCTCATGCATGTTGCCTATAATAGACATAATGGACCCAAACAAATAAAAACAACTAACCATCATCCCAAAGCTTCAACATTCCCTCGACTTGGGGTAGCCGGATCATCATCTTGTGGTAGGAGCTGGTGAAATGCCTTATAAACATGTGCTTCAACATGATCTAGAATACCTTCAAGTGGACCTACCTATCCTAAATCTGACTCTGCATACACTAGAGAGAAATAAATCTACCTAAAATATGCCATTATTTGTGTTGTAAATCATTCATGAAATAATTCAATTCATTTTGGTCATCGTTCCTATCCCGCACCAATTTCTCAACCATCTGTGTAATGTGTCTAAAGAGAATCAAATGGGGTGGGTGGGAGGTCCACCCTGCCAAGGGAACCAGCCAACTTCTCAACTTCCCCCTCTGGATCTCGCCTATCATCCTGATGCATTACACCAATACCACGTGGTACAACACCCCATCACACATGTCCAGTCTACCTCTTCATCGATCCCCCAAGCCACCACCCAGCTCATACTCCATAGGGCCCCTTCTCCACAAACACACACCAAATATCACCATATGCCACCTAGGCTACAAGCCAATGCTATCGCACTACTAGGAGGCCCCTTCCCCATGTCTACTTAGGCCTTGTACGATTCCATCCAAACCCACTCCCAAAGTTACCGCGCCTCCACCATGCAGACCCCCGCTCCCATGACAGAAATCCACCCTTGATTCGGTCCCCATTTAGGTCCAAATCCCCCTCGATGGTTTCCATCTCTAGTTTTAATAGTAAAAATACCCACCACCTTACACTCCTCACCAACGGCTCCAATGAAGGAGTTATAATAGGCAATGACTAGATCCCCTCCAATAAGAACCACCAAGACGGAAGTAAAAAAACGTGCTTTCTCGAAGGAGATCTTGGCCAACTCTTGGATTACACAACATAGAACCCCAACCTCCAATGACATGCACAAGAATTTATGCCATGTAAATCTGTGAATTACATCATTCCACCCTGGTTCAGGGTCCCAAGAAACGACCAACGTAGCCTCCACCCACACCAGTGTCACATCCTACTCCCAAAGCTCAAAAACCAACATCGTCTATTGGCACCTCTAAGCATGGTGTGGCTAAGAAAAAAGGCCACCTGCGCAATAGAGACACTATCACCCTCCACAACCCCCTATATCATTTCCCCTAACTCCCAAATCAGAACTCAAACAGAGCAAATCACAATTAGAAACTAAATACCCTCCATAACATTCACCAGGCTCGCGCCAAGTGACTTGATCATATCAAATGTTTTCACCATAAATGACATTTGTAGGCACATTAACATCCTCGTCCTACTCTTCCCTCTAGTTGTTTATCACCCCCATTGGGTGAAGTATATAAGAAATATTAATTTCTAAATGAATAGCATTTTTTTACATGATAATAATCTAATTCTCTTCATCATAATATTTTTGCATAATTTTAATAGTTAGCACTTGAGACAAAGGATAATCATGCATGCCCATGTTGCAACTCGTTGTAGGTAACATATTCAAAATATTTAAACAAAATTATCTATGAATTTCATTACTTCAAACCATTTTTCTAGTCAAGGATGCATCAAGCTTCTTCCTTTAAATCATTCATTTTGTCAATTAACAAAAGGGACTTTAAATGACACGGACCTTTAACTACCTTCCATGAGAAAAAAATAGATGAATTGGTTGCATTTGTATATTATATGTTTAATTTCAACATAAAAAATTTCTAAAGGATGAAAATATTGTCTTAATTCTATGACCTGCCCTTTTGGAAGGATACAAAGATAACACATTTATTATACCAAATGAAAATTTTAAAAATTAAAATGTATCTAAGTCTTTTTAGATACATGTTTCCTATGATGAATGTCTAATAATCTATCAATTAGGGATGACATGAAGATCCCAAATACAAATGGGTATGCATCGAGAAAATATGTTGAAGGAAGGCAAGATCAATATACTTTGGTAGAAGTGAGATGGTTGTTGAATAAAAATGAGGCAAAAATTGTAAAAATTGTTTTATCTACCACAATTACTCCAACAAGATATGGTATTATATTATTTATTAAATAAACCCTTCACTATTGTTGGAGATGCCAATGGGTTAAGTCACATGGCCATTATAACCTATATAAGGTATGTATCTACTTCTTTTTAGAGATATTTTTCTTATGACGAGTGGATAATAATATATCAGTTAGAAATAACTTGAAGGTCCCAGATAAAAATAGCTATCCATGGAAAAAGTATGATGTATCTAACTCTTTTTAGAGACATGTTTCTTATGATGAATAGCTAATAATCTATTAATTAGGAATGACTTGAAGGTCCTAGATAAAAAGAAGTATGCATGGACAAATCATGTTAAAGGAAGGCAAGATCAATATACTTTAGTAGAAGTGAGATGCTTGTTGAATAAAAATGAGGCATGTATTGTAAAAATTGTTTTATCTACCACAATTACGCTAACAAGATATGGTGTTTCATTAAATAAAGCTTTCATTATTGATGGAGATTCCAATGGTTTCAAGTTAGATGACCATTATAACCTATTTAAGATATGTTACTAGACCTCATGATTATTAAAAATTGACCTAATGCTCTATAAGCATATACATATTGCACACATACATGACTACACAAATGTATATATAACTACAATATTATTAATATAAATTCCAACATCTTAATTGATGATCCCTTTTCTTATACAATGTGTTTATCCTCTAGATTTTTTAGGTTGTTTTAATGAAAACTTCCACAAAGATCTATAGTTACCCATGGCAAGGTCATTTGATTTTGTAAGGTGAATATTATTAACTCTATTATTCCTGATCTATCGTTGCAACAAAAAATACCAACATGATCATTAACTAATTATAAAATATTTATTGAATTTTTTATATTTAATTTATAAGCAATGTTCAAAATTATATTATTATGGTGTTTTTTTAATATAATTGGATTACTTTAAGGGAGATAGTCGTTGATTCATACCTCGATAAAAAAGGAAATATTATAGAAATCGTTTACACCTTCAACAAAGAACTAACATCAAGCTTCATGGATATTTAAGTATACCTTTTAGTGCGTTTAGTGAATTAGTCGATGTTCCGAGTATTGTAAGGATGCTTTTTTTTTAAAAGATACATGAAAGAACAAGAGGTAGCTGTAAGGAAACGAGCATGTCCAAAACATTACATAATGGGGGACATGTTGTTTTATATTATTTTTACTTTGCAAAAGTGTACATAAACTCGCTTCAGGTTAATGTACTAAAAATTTGGAAGGCCATAAAACCTAAGAAAACAATCGAAAGGTACAACGATTTTATTCTTCTAAAATATATAAAGAACAATTTGAAATTCATCCATGAAAACCTCTTCCAACAACTCGACATTATCTTCAACACTGGAAAACTAGATAGAAAAATATGTCATCCTCACAACTTTTCATATGGAATCCTTGTGCTAAACTCTATATATGTATTCAAAATTCTCCACTCTTGTTTTGGCTATATCTTCAAAACTAAGGATTGTCATACTATCTAGCCTCACCCCTTTCCAAATAATATTGATATCCTTTCTATGATTTGCATATTGATGACAAACTTTGGAGTCTTCATCACCATTGAAAATCCAAAAGGCATGACTCTTTAGCTTTCAAATGGCCTCTCTCTCATCCAATTACTTCAATTTTATTCACATATAATTTATTTATTATTTTTGTTCCAACAATTTAACCTCTTATTTGACACCTCAAGAAAATAACCTCCCCCCACATCTATCTCTACTATACTAATCTTCGATTTTTTTCTTAGCATCTACTACATACTTCTTATCCTTCAATTTTTCCATATTGTCCCAAGTAATAAAGGTTTAGTTGAATTCTTTTATATTTTCTTCAAAGTAGAGAGAAGTAGAAACCCTTGATGGTCCGTTAGAAGGTGTCCATGTTCCTCTATCGAATTGAAAAAATCTTCCTCAAGCCATCCCAAATTGAATTTGAAAGGGCTAGGTAGTCTTTTCCCAATTGAATCCATTTCCAACAAAACAAGGAAATGATTAGAACATCCTCTTCTCCCCATCATCACCCTCCCCCTCCCCTCCCCCCATCCCCACACACAACCAAAGGCTACCCACTACCTGACGTTGACATCTTCTCCGAAAGGGATTAAGATAGTAATAATGTGTCCAATATCTTGGTAATGTTATCCACTCCAACCCTTTTTTCATCTAAATTGGCTTTAATAATATAGGCTCAACATCAGTCAAGCACGCCTTTGAAAATAAATTTGAAAGGATATCCACATAAGAATCTTTGAACTTCCTATAGAAAAATCGAGATCACTTCCTAGCATAAAATGAGCCAAATTAGATGACGACCCCTTACAATGTATGCTTAAACGTCCATTTATAGCCTCTACCACCTTGAGAACATGCATTCTTGATCTTGTTTAGTATGCATTTTGATCATTTATATGTTATGCCTTGTTTTGGGTGAATTCTTAAATGATTTAAATCATACTAAAACTTTTCATGACCTTTTTGTAGCCTTAGCACATAATTTGGACAAGATTTTGAAAGAAATGAGTCCTCCTCCAATAGCCTCCTAGCGATCTACCATAAAGATAGGGACCTTGTCCCCCTGACTATCAATGTGAACCTCAAGGGTTGCTTGAATCATAGCTTTATTAGCAGTGAGAATGAGATGTGGTTGCACAACAAATCCAAGGAGACACATTATCCATACTGTAGGAATTTTTGGAGGGAAACCAACCCTACTATTGAGGATATTGTTCCCTAAGAATTTTTGTATAAGAAGGGGGATCTAAGCTAGGCATGGGGAGGGAAAAAAAAATATTTTGATATATTACATCTCTACAACTATTTCATTCAATCTTATGTACTACGAATTTAAATTAATGGAAAAAAATCATTAGAGAAATTTTGAGGTAAAAAATGGGCCTCAAACCAAAAATGTACAACCAAAATCAACTTTATAAGAACCAATAGGATTCAAGATGATGATGTCAACCATGGGCGATGATTCACCATTTTTGGAGTAAAAAGGTAGAAAAATTAAATTAGCAAAAAATTTAAAAACTACTTTTTCAACTTATCTCCCTACGGTTTTACTCAAATTTCAGGCAGGGCCACTTGTTGGATGCAAGATTAATTATTCCTCATAAGTAAAATTTAGTCCCTTTTCTGCAAAGTCATATAGTGTTTACTTTTTGCAACTTCATTTCCTACAATAAATTTTATTCCTACCAGAGTAATTGTTTATCTCATGGCTACTCCTTTTAAATTGATTAAGAGGATATTTTTTTTCACAGAATAGTGTGCATTGATAAGTAAGAAGGAATGTGACTTGCATACATAGTGAATGGTACCTCTAAAGTTTGTGTAGACCTCGGGATGACATATTAAAGTTGAGACCTCCAGGAATACAACATTATTACTAGGATATTAAATGTCGTCACTAGACTAGTTGCAATAAAAAATATTTTCCCAATAAGTAATTCTATTAACACAACCCACATATGTTAAAAACAATTAGCCATCTTTCCAATTATTAAGAAAAGATGATCGTAGATAACCTTGATTTAAAGACCAAATGTTATCACAATAAAAGTAAAAATATTCGTACCTCACCCTCCATGCTTAGAAACACTCTCCTCATTTATAGTTAAGACTCCCATAATCCCCCCAAATAGCCCATGATTACCTTCCTTCCAAGGCCATAGATTACAAATAGCCTAGATCCATCTCACTTTTGGATCTAACATAAGCCGAGAGCGATCATATTTCTTCAAGTCAAAACTTATTTTCGAGTGAAAAATACAATGTGTAATTTTTCATCTTTTAAAGTGTATTTTTTAATGCTATATAGGGTACAACTTACACTTGTAATTCCAAAAAAAAATTGTTGGATTTTAACATAAAAACATATACCTAAAAAAGGACCATACTGTAAAAAGGCCTAAAAACTTATTATTTTAAATAACTTTATATGATATTGTTGTTGTTGCTACAAAACGCTCCAAACTTTTGGCCTACATCCAAATTTAGGAGCCCACCTTAGTCTTGAATATTTTCACCATAAGCACTATGACTCATTGCATGTGTTTTCTCCGAGTGTTTTGCTCCCATTTGCAAGAAAATTAAAGTGTCATATTTTTGCATGTTAAGTGTCACAAAATGTACATATGCATGTTTTGGTGGTTTCAAGAGGTTATATTTGTGTAGATGAGTTTCTCTTACTATGTAAACATTTATCACACTCATTTCCAAAGTTTTAAGCACTTTCGCACAAGTGTTGTCATAGTCGTTGCAAAGTGTACCTTTATGTTGCACTTGTCGTCACAAAGTTGTCGCACTAAGTGAAGTTTTTTGTTAATGTGTTATGGATGATCTATGTTGTGTCATCAAGTGTTCTAAGTGTGTGATCATAGTCAAGTCCTATAACCGTTCATAGCAGCTTCATTGATCCCACACTTGGCCAAATTTGAAAAGACCCAGACCAAGAAACTTAGCCTCATTCGACCTTCCTGACCTATGCATTGCACAATCCCAAACCTTAAGTTGTAATGTTGCCTCTTGACATTGCACAATGCACAGTTCCTGCCTCCTAGAACTGCACACCGCATAGTCTCAATGCTCAAGCCCGGACCTTGACCTCCAAAAATGCGCAATCATGCCCTCCATCTAGGCCTAAAGTGTGGATTGTGCAGTCTCAATCCTCAAGACCAACCCTTGAGCTCCTAAAATGTGAAATTTCACATTCACATGGCCTCCTCTACCTTCCACAACGTCACAGTAGGAAGAATCAGTGCTCAATCTCTCAGCTTGTCTCACTGAGCTCCCCAACTGTGTAATATGCTTACTCAGTCCAGCTTGAAATGCACATTGCACAATCTCAATGCCCAACCCTAAACCCTGACTGCCTGAGCTATGCAATTGCGTAGTCACTGAGCCTCTCCCTTAGCCTGCCACCCGGTTCTGACTCAATTAGTGGATTGTCATGCAACATGTTAGAATATGGGTTTATCGGATTCATTTCATCTTGTCATGAGTGAATTGCAATTGTAGGTACTCTATCATACCATGACAGTATGATGAATAAGGAGATGGAAAAGGGAAACATGCAAGAAGACACCTATGTAGTTGAATATGCAAGCAAATCAATCAAAAGAAAGCAAGGGACACTAGTTTGTGATTATTGCTTAATATCTGATATCACTAGAGACTCCTCATCTCTAAGCCATATAGAGGTGGATGGAAGAGAATTTTCAAGAAGACACATACCAAGGAGAAGCAATAATGACTTAACATTGCCATGTCATCAGCATCATGTCATTGCATGTCATGAGTCACCATGTGCAACATCACTTTTCTGGATTATGTAAATTCCTCTTCAAAATGTATTGTAAAGTGGAAGTCAAAAGGACATGTACAAATATGAAGAGTCAATTAAAGTAAAAAAATCATAGGAGTTCAAACAATCATGAGGGTAGTCAAAGGGTCACAAGGTAGGTGAAGCATCACCCTATTGGTTATATATACACCCTCATTGTATGAGCAAAGGAATTTTCACCTTGGTTCCTCCTCCAAGGCATCAGAGAGACAAGCTATTTCTTTTGGGGAGCAAGTAGTGGCTCCAACCCTACACTATTGGAGCTAGTGGTGTTTGTTGTATACATGTGTCTTGGTACTTTTACTTAATATATGGAGCTTGATGACCAACACATTCTTCATGCATGGATTATGAATGTTTGTAATATTTTTCTGTGAATGTTTATGATTCATGTTTGTTTTCACCTGTACTAAAGTAGTTGAACTATTTCGGTTATTTGAGTGCTCATCATGTTGAGAATATTGTGTAATGGTTGCAATTTGTGTCGCATCATTGTGGACTATTATGCTCCATGTTAGATGGATATCTCCCGTTGGTGTGTGTTTCTATCAGAGTGGTATTATTAACTCTCTCTTAGAGGCTCATGTTCTCTTCCCTCTACAGTTGAATAATCTTGACACACTATTACATAGTATTTTGTCACGCCCCCTGCACTTCCGTATGACATACCCTGAAGTGCCCGAAATATGATCATTATACATTATACTCATCAATGTGTACAACTTAGATCCCTCCTTTAAATTTTCTTGGAAAATCCTTGGAGCTTTCCCTGAAGAAATGGCTCTTGAAACCCTAAAAAGAGAGTCATTGCCCTTATGAAGCCCAAAACCGTGATGATTACTTGTTGCACCTTGTAAAGCCAGCGATGGCATCACTCTCTTCTCTCTCATACTCGTGATGGTCTCAAAAAGGAATTTTTCCCAAAGAGGGTGAGAAGCTTCATGATCTAAAAGCTTCCAGAGCGGCGAGCTAGAGGTGGTTTCACATAGATGAGGAAATGATTAGAACATCCTCTTCTCCCCATCATCACCCTGCCCCCCCCCCCCCCCCCACCCCCCCCACACACAACCACACACAACCATACCCACTACCTGATGTTGACATCTTCTCCGAAAGGGATTAAGATAGTAATAATGTGTCCAATATCTTGGTAATCTTATCCACTCCAACCCTTTTTTCATCTAAATTGGCTTTAATAATATAGGCTCAACATCATTCAAGCATGCCTTTGAAATAAATTTGAAAGGATATCCACGTGAGAATCTTTGAACTTCCTAGAGAAAAATCGAGATCTCTTCCTAGCATAATACGAGCCAAATTGAATGATGACCCCTCACAATGTATGCTTAAACACCCATTTATAGGCTTTACCACCTTGAAAACAGGCATTCTTGATCTTGTTTAGTATGCATTTTGATCATTTATATGTTATGCCTTGTTTTGGGTGAATTGTTAAATGATTTAAATCATACTAAAACTTTTCATGAGCTTTTTGTAGCCTTATCACATAATTTGGACAAGATTTTGAAAGAAATGAGTCCTCCTCCACTAGCCTCCTACCAACCTACCATAAACATAGGGACCTTGTCCCCCTGATTGTCAATGTGAACCTTAGGGACTACTTGAATCGAAGCTTTATTAGCAGTGAGAATGAGATGTGGTTGTGCAAAAAATCCAAGGAGACACATTATCCATACTGTAGGAATTTTTGGAGGGAAATCAACCCTATTATTGAGGATATTGTTCCCTAAGAATTTTTGTATAAGAAGGGGATCTAAGCTAGGCCTGGGGAGGAAACAAAATATTTTGACATATTGCAACTCTACGACTATTTCGTTCAATCTTGTGTACTACGAATTTAAATTAATGGGAAAAAATCATTAGAGAAATTTTGAGGTAAAAAATGGGCCTCAAACCAAAAATGTACAACCAAAATCAACTTTATAAGAACCAATAGAATTCAGAATGATGATGTCAACCATGGGGGATGATTCACCATTTTTGGAGTAAAAAAGTAGAAAAATTAAATTAGCAAAAATTTAAAAACTACTTTTTCAACTCATATTTTCAACTTATCTCCCTACGGTTTTACTCAAATTTCAAGCGGGGCCACTTGTTGGATGCAAGATTTAATTATTCCTCGCAAGTACAATTTAGTCCCTTTTTTTCAAAGTCATATAGTGTTTACTTTTTGCAACTTCATTTCCTACAATAAATTTTATTCCTACCAGAGTAATTGTTTATCTCATGGCTACTCCTTTTAAATTTATTAAGAGGATATTTTTTTCATAGAATAGTGTGCATTGATAAGTAAGAAGGAATGTGACTTGCATACATAGTGAGTGGTACCTCTAAAGTTTGTGTGGACCTCGGGATGACACACTAAAGTTGAGACCTATAGGAATACAACATTGTTACCGGGATATTAAATGTCATCGCTAGACTAGTTGCAATAAAAAATATTTTCCCAATAAGTAATTCTTTTAAACAACCCACATATGTTAAAAACAATTAGCTATCTTTCCAATTATTAAGAAAATATGATCGTAGATAACCTTGATTTAAAGACCAACTGTTATCACAATAAAATTAAAAATATTCTTACCTCACCCTCCATGCTTAGAAACACTCTCCTCATTTATAGTTAGGACTCCCATAATCCCCCCAAATAGCCAATGATTACCATCCTTCCAAGGCCATAGATTATAACCAACCTAGATCCATCTAACTTTGGTTCTAACATGAGCCAAGAGCGATCAAATTTCTTCAGGTCCAAACTTATTTTTGAGTGAAAAATACAATGTGTAATTTTTCATATTTTAAAGTGTATTTTTTAATGCTATATAGAGTACAACTTACACTTGTAATTCCAAAAAATCTTTGTTGGATTTTAACATAAAAACATATACCTAAAAAAGGATCAAACTGTAAAAAGGCCTGAAAACTTATTTTTTTAAATAACTTTATATGATATTGCTGTTGTTGCTACAAAACCCTCCAAAATTTTAGCCTGCATACAAATTTTGAAGACCACCTTGGTCTTGAATATTTTCACCACAAACATTACGACTCATTGCATGTGTTTTCTCCAAGTGTTTTGCTCCCATTTGCAAGAAAATAACAGTGTCATATTTTTGCATGTTAAGTGTCGCACAACGTACATATGCATGTTTTGGTGGTTTCAAGAGGTTATATTTGTGTAGATGAGTTTCTCTTACTATGTAAACATCTGTCACACTCATTTCCAAAGTTTTAAGCTCTTTCACACAAGTGTCGTCACAGTCGCTGCCAAGTGTACCTTTGGTGTTGCACTTGTCGTCACAAATTTGTTGCACTAAGTGAAGTTTTTTGTTCATGTGTTCTAGATGATCTATGTTGTGTCGTCAATTGTTCTAAGTGTGTGATCATAGTCAAGTCCTATAACTGTTCACAACAGTTTCGTCGATCCCACACTTGGCCAGATTCGGAAAGACCCATAATAAGAAACTTAGCCTCATTCGACCTTCCTGACCTATGTATTTCACAGTCCCAATCCTTAAGCTATAATGCTGCCTCTTGACATTGCACAAAGAATAGTTCCTAGCTCCCAGGACTGCACACTCCATAGTCTCATTGCTCAAGCTCGGACCTTGACCTCCAAAACTGTGCAATCATGCCCTCCATCCAAGCCTAAACTGTGGATTGTGCAGTCTCGATCTTCAAGACCAACCCTTGAGCTCCTAAAATGTGA
The DNA here is from genome assembly GCA_000404065.3 of Pinus taeda. Classification (NCBI taxonomy): domain Eukaryota; kingdom Viridiplantae; phylum Streptophyta; class Pinopsida; order Pinales; family Pinaceae; genus Pinus; species Pinus taeda. The sequence continues at coordinate 183,080 of APFE031709923.1, read as the reverse complement.
AATTTCACATTCACATGGCCTCCTCTACCTTCCACAACGTCACAGTAGGAAGAATCAGTGCTCAATCCCTCATCCTGTCTCATTGAGCTCCCCAATTGTTCAATCTGGCTTACTCAATCTAGCTTGAAATGCACATTGCACAATATCAATGCCCAATCCTTACCCCTGACTACCTAAGCTACGTAATTCATAGTCACTGAGCCTCTCCCTTAGCCTGCCACCCGGTTCTGACTCAATCAATGGATTGTCATGCAACATGTTAGAATAGGGGTTTATCGGATTCATTTCATCTTGTCATGAGTGAATTGCAGTTGTAGGTACTCTATCATACCATGACAGGATGATGAAGAAGAAGATGGAAAAGGGAAACATGCAAGAAGACACCTATGTAGCTGAATATGCAAGCGGATCAATCAAACTAAAGCAAGGGACACCAGTTTGTGATTGTTGCTCAATATCTGATATCACTAAAGACTCCTCATCTCTAAGCCATAGAGAGGTGGATGGAAGAGCATTCTCAAGAAGACGCATACCAAGGAGAAGCAAGAATGACTTAACATTGCAATGTCATCAGCGTCATGTCATGGCATGTCATGAATCACCATGTCCAACATCACTTTTCTGGATTATGTAAATTCCTATTCAAAATGTATTGTAAAGTGGAAGTCAAAAGGACATGTACAAATATGAAGAGTCAATTAAAGTTGAAAATTCATAGGAATTCAAACAATCATGAGGGTAGTCAAAGGGTCACAAGGTAGGTGAAGCATCACCCCACTGGTTATATATACACCCTCATTGTATGAGAAAAGGAATTTTCACCTTGGTTCCTCCTCCAAGGCATCAGAGAGACAAGCTAGCTCTTTTGGGGAGCAAGTAGTGCCTCCAATGCTACACTATTAGAGCTAGTGGTGTTTGTTGTATACATGTGTCTTGGTTTACTTAATATATGAAGCTTGATGACCAACACATTCTTCATGAATGGATTATGAATGTTTGTAAGATTTTTCTGTGAATGTTTATGATTCATGTTTGTTTTCACATGTATTAAAGTAGTTGAACTATTTCAGTTATTTGAGTGCTTATCATATTGAGAATATTGCGTAATGGTTGCAATTTGTGTCACATCGTTGTGGACTATTATGGTCAATGTTAGATGGATATCTCCCGTTGGTGTGTGTTTCTATCAGAGTGGTATTATTAACTCTCTCCTAGAGGCTCATGTTCTTTTCCCTCAACAGTTGAATAACCTTGACACATTGTTACATAGTATTTTGTAATGCCTCCTGCACTTCCCTGTGACATACCCTAAAGTGCCCAAAACATGATCATTATGTAGTATACTCATCAATGTATACAACTTAGATCCCTCCTTTAATTTTTCTTGGAAAACCCCTGGAGCTTTCCCTGAAGTAATGGCTCTTGAAACCCTAAAAAGAGAGTCATCGCCCTTATGAAGCCCAAAACCATGATGATCACTTGTTTCACCTTGTAAAGCCAGCGATGGCATCACTATGTTCTCTCTCATACTCGTGATGGTCTCAAAAAGGAATTTTTCCCAAAGAAGATGAGAAGCGTCATGATCTAGAAGCTTCCAGAGTGGCAAGCTAGAGGTGGTTTCACATAGATGAGGTCGAATCATCCTAATTTGACATCTTGGCCTCTTTTGGTTTATGATCAAATGGATATGGAGAAGATTTCCTAGTCTTTAGTCAAGCTCCTTAAAAAATGAAACAAGGGATATGGATCAGATTTCCTTGTCTTGTGTTAAGCTCCTTAAAAAATGAAACAAGGGATCTGGAACAGAGTTCCTTGTCTTGTGTCAAGCTCGTTAAAAACGAAACAAAGACCATAAGGATAGTTCTTTTACTATGTCAACCTCATTAAAAAATGAAATAGGTTATAAGGATAGTTATTTTACTGTGTCAACCTCATTAAAAAATGAAATAGGTGTTTTTCGCATAACTTATTTTCCTGTGTCAAGCTCCTTAAAAAACGAAATAGGTGTTATGTGAATAACTTATTTTCCTGTGTCAAGCTCCTTAAAAAATGAAACAAAGGATATGAGGATAGTTCTTTTACTTTTGTAAACCTTGTTAAAAAATGAAACAAGGTGTCATGAGCATAGTTTCTTTTCCTGTGTCAAGCTCATTAAAAAATGCAACAAATCCCCTTCTAATTCGAGTCTTTGATTAGATCTTATAAAATCTTAGTCGAGTCTTTCACTTGATCTTGTAAGTGAACCATTTTTCCATCCACTTAGGTGAATGAAATGAAGCTTGGGGGGCATGTACGTCGAATTGAGTCATTATGCTGGGGGCATGCAAAATTATTTCAAGCATAGTTTCCCATGTTTCAAGCTTATGTAAAATGAGACCATTTTGTTATTTCCATTTTTATTGGTCGATTTTTGCTAGATGAGCCTTGGTTGTTGCATTCCATTGCCACCATCTCTTTGGCCAATCATTTGCTTTTACTTGATTTTTTTACCCTTGCCTGAGGAACGTCTACAATGAGTGGTCTTATTAGCTAGACTCTTGACCATTACATGCTTGGAGCAGCTCCATCATTACCAGAACCAATTGCTATCTTTTTGTACCACTCGTTCCTCCTGGTGGAGTCCCCTTTCAGCTCTTTTCAGACTCCAAAAATATGAAAATATTGTCGAGTACTTATAATTTCGAACTCGTTGAAGTAAATGAATTGACATCTACTTAGTATAAGTTTAACCATTTTCCAAACTGAGATAGACTATTCTATGAAAAAGGAACACCTTAGTCAAACATGGCTAGGAGGTTCCCTCGGATATTGTTTTCTACCTTTTTGGGTTCGAGGGACAAATTATGAAAAGGGACATGATAGAGTTTTATTTTTCGTTTCTTTTTCAAACTCTCTAAACATGAAAAAGATGTTGATTTATTCTTACGTCGAGCTCGTTAAAACTTTGCAACGAACAACACGTCACCATGACGAGACCGAGCTTCTCCTTCCGAGGGCTCGTAAAACTTACTAGGATGGATTCATTTGAAGAATGAACTTATATGACAAGCATATGTTATCCCATTCAAGCTTGTGATAAAAATAATTAGGGTAATCACTATAAATAACAGGGGAAAATGAAGATGAAACATCCTTTGTATAGGCAACATGTATCTCTTGAACATGACACCATTTTGCTCTTGTGTCGGCTTTGGGATATCCTCACTCAGTCACTTATCCTCCTGGGTTTGGGTGATCCATTTTGCCTCTCATTTGACTATTCCACTCTGTCATCATGACCTTTAGTCCATGTTGAGTTAGACGCTGCACATGTCAGAGTCGTGTCGCCAATATGTTCAAGACAGGTCCAATCTGTAGTTATTTACCTATATATTGTTTGAGTCATTGTTACAATCCTAAATATCATTCCACTTTATTCCTTGTTTCATGTCGATGATGGGGGATTCATCATCGCCCTCCTTCTATGGGTCACTTCATGTTGATTTCAGCTCATTATCCAGGAAGATGACTTAGGAACTCCCTTTCAGTACCTTAGAGCTGGCATGCCCTAATGGCCAGTTCTTCGCATCTGACGACGAGTCTTCATTATTGGCTTTCGATCGGGTGATTCCATGAGTGTTTGACTTTAGCTTCGTTATCACATTCACGGATTGTATTGTTGTACCTTGAGATCCGTTGACATTATTGGTGGTTTCTCTCGCACTTGTTAACCGTCCACATCATTGGTCGGTAATCAGGTGGTTTTCTAGCATGTTTGACTTCAACGCATTTATTCGCATGCTAGAATTCATACATTGATCGGTTCGGGATGGAGTGCAAGACCCTGAGCCTTGTCTGTTATGGCTCAGGTCGTATGGAGTTTTATTTTATGCATGATTGTACATGTTTCTACTATACTGATGGTTGTGACCATATCGTGAGACTTTATATTATGAAGATCCTTGTTATCTGGATGGTTGCACCCATACCATGGATCTTTTACCTAATCTTTATCGTCTGGATGGTTGCGTCCATGTCGTGGATTCATGTCTTGATCATAAATTTGTATATGTATATGCATCCTTGATTTGTAGGTCTCCTAACATTGTGTGTCCTCGTCCTTGCCAAAAGCTCGTAAAGTATCTCAACCATCACTCCTCATTCTGCCTTCATGCTTTAGGGGGCATATGTTGCACAGTATTTTGTCACGCCTCCTGCACTTCCCTGTGACATACCCTGAAGTGCCCATGATCATTATACAGTATACTCATCAATGTATACAACCCAAATACCTCCTTTAACTTTGCTTGGAAAATCCCTGGAGCTTTCCCTGAAGAAATGGCTCTTGAAACCCTAAAATGAGAGTCATTGCCCTTATGAAGCTCAAAACCACGATGATCGCCTATTTCACCTTGTAAATATAGCAATGGAATCGCTCTATTCTCTCTCATACTCGTGATGTTCTCAAAAAGGAATTTTTCCCAAAGAGGATGAGAAGCTTCCAAAGCAGCAAGTTGGAGGTGGTTTCACATAGATGAGGTCAAATCCTCCTAAATTGACCTCTTTGTCTCATTCCTATGAGCTACCTTCTTAAGATGTGGGCCTAATGCTATCTTTGGAGGAGGCCTAGCTCCCTCTCCTAGCCTATAAATTCCCCCTCTACCATTCCCAAATGGTTGATTTATGTCCATTTTAACCCTATGCTTAGCTTGTGCTTAGGGGTTATTCATTAGACTTGGAGTGAGTGTTGGAGAGTTTCTTGGCTTGGACTTGGATTACCACTCAAGGATATCCTTTCAAAATCAAGGCTATGGTTGTAATATTCCTCTTTATTCTTTAAATAATAATACAATTGTTGGTTCATCTTCCCAAAATATATATATTCATGTATGTATTGGTTTGGCATTCCTTAATCAGCTAAATAGGTTATTATTGGATTTTGTATTAGTTTTGAAATGCTTTGTTGTCTCTTGGTCACTTGTGTAGGTACATAAGTGTTGGAAGAAGCAAGAAGAAGTCTGTGACATAAGCGGTTCGAGGATCTCAACAAAGGAAATTGGATTAGCATTAAAGCAAGGTATGCCTTCTCTCTTGTTCTACTTTTCAATCATAATCTAGGAAGATGTCTAATTGATTGTCCCTTCAGTTGCTAGACCCACTCATTAGGCTAGAGGTATCATATTTGTCCACAAAGAGTATTAACCTTGTCAACACACACCTACAACCGTACACTCACTAGGCACACTTACTTGCTTTCCGAAGACACACACATGTTTCTCTTTCTTGCTGACAGTGGAAGCCAACACAAATATTTAAGAAAACAGTAATTGGGTTGTATTCTGGATGTGTCTCTTATCCTAAACGATGTCAGGTCTAATTGGGACAACATATTGGGGAGACCCCTTGAACGTTGGCAGGTCTAGCACTGTCAACATTCCTAACACTAGAAGGAGGGCAACCAGATTTTATGGTTGATAACATCACCCACCCTCATCACACTTCTTTCGATCAAGACAACAATATTCCTAGCATCTACCCTACTCATATTCCTGAAGTTGGCGGAATTTCTCAGCTTGATCTTGAAAAAAGCTTTGAAATATCTCATGAGAACATTTGGGCCATCTGGCCTATAACCCGTAAGTTTGTAAAGGATATTAGACTGATTCCTAGAGTACACAATCTACCTTATTTTCGAAAGAAGAACAAAACCACTCCTACTTGGATAGTGGTTTGGACAGTCAAAGATCTGTTTCTTACCACCCTTGAAGAGATAGTAGAGACTATAGAAATCACAGAGAAACCAAAGCATCCTCCATCATTTTATGGAGGTGATGCACACAATGTTGTAGTCTCAAATGACACTTTCCATCAGGTTAGCTGGTGAAGAAGAGGAAGAAATACATTAGATTCTGGAGAAGAAGAGGAAGAGCACAAAGATGAAGATATGGTAGACCAAGATCTATATTGGATGACCAATAGCCCACTTTCTCTGTTGGGTGTGTTATACAAGATGTGATGGCACCTAGAAACGTTGTTAATGAAGTATGACCTTGACAAAGTAGTGAAGGCAAAGGATCACTTTGACAACTTCTCCCTACATCTGTAAATGCTTAAGGTATGTTATGATGATGTTGCATGTATACTTTTCCCTTGTACCTTGGATGGAAGAGAAGTTGTATGGTATCATAGTCTCCTTCCGAACTCAATCCAAAATTGGAAGGGGTTTAAGAAGTTGTTTCTTGAAAAAAAAATCGATGAGGAAACCACTGCCATGTTATTGAAAGAGATGGAAAATATGACTATGGAGCAAAAAGAAAATGTTAAATATTTCAATCAAAGGTTTAATTGTATATTGAATAGATTTCCTATAGATATGAAACCTCACGACTCCATCACTATTGATTATTATACTTCTGCCTTACTAACAAGCATCATGCAGTTCGTAAAGAGAACTACGAAACCGACTCTTGCAGAGAATTATGAAGAAGCAATCACAGTTGAAAAGGACTTGTGTGAGTTTGGATTCATCATTCACAATGAATCATCAAAGGACTCCAAATACATGGGCAAAAGATCTCAGGCCTCCTTAGGTGAGGCCAAATAAAAGGAAGTTATCGAACTTGAGAGCTTGACCCACACCATCAAGTCTCTATCGAATTAGTTGGTCAAGTTAAAATGGAGGTCAAGCAAGACCACTGTAAGAAACAAGCCTCCTAAATTCAACTTTATGAGAAGGGCTTCCAACTCTGGCAACAACAGTAATCAACCCACCAAGTCTACACAAAGCTCCAACGCCGTGTTGGATGTTGAGATCATGGACATGGATAAATATTGTTCATTTCATCAAGAATATCACTCAGAAAAGACATGCTCGCAATGGAATCATAACATGAATTCTCTAGTTGTGTATTTCATCGATAGAGTACTTTTTGATGAGAAAACTGAGCATGCGGAAGAAAAGGAAGAAATTGTTGCAACTGAAGAAACAACGAATGTTGGACACGTAGTTGTGTATATGCAACTTGATGAGTCCCACCAATAGATATATTTTGAATATCATTATTCCATCCTCCAACCTTAAAATTTTCCTTCTCTTACATTAATTCATAATTTTTGTTATATTATGCTTAGTAAGAGGAGTAAAAGGTGTTTTTCATAGTATGTTGCCTAATGTGGTTTAATTGCAAGAAAATGAAGCATTTTTCAAGTTATTAATATGCAGGGACTTGATGGAGGCAAATAGGAGAGAATATAGGTGATTTTTCCACCTCCTTAACTCCCTAAACTCAGCTTGGGATAAAAATATCATCTCTCATCGGTTCGAATTCATTGGAAGTCGAGTGACTCCTAGTCCAAGTGAAAACCAAGAGGGACAAGATCCACCTTTTCGAGATCAAGGAGGGAACAACTCCTACTTTCAAGGGAGTTTTTTCAGCTGACCTTTTGTATAAACAAACTAGAATAAGAGCTCATTAGGATTCAAAATTTTTGTTCAGCTAAGTGTAGCTATTTAGCTTCGGTCTTGACATTGTTACTTTAAACTTTTATGTGATGTATTAGACTTGCACTTTTTTATATAGAGAAGTTGGATTTTAAGTTGCATTTGAGTTAGTTCCAGAGGGATGACCCTTGGGTTTGGGCCTAACCCAAAGGCTTTGGTCCCTCTTCTTGTACTTATGTTAACTCTTTATTCCAAGAAGTTCATAGATTCTTGCATTTCAATAGAGATTAATCTATAAAATCTTGTGGTTGCAGCCTCTACATCACCTCTCTTGTGGGAGAATGAGTGGAAGGATTCACAACCACAGTCCAAAAATATTGTGTTTATTATTTCTTGGAAATATATTAGTGTTAGTTGTCATGTTCTACATTTTTTTTTTTGTAGCTTAGAAGTCATTTTAGTGATTATATCAGTGTTATGGCATAAATTAGATGTTATTTAAATTCAACTCATATTTTCCATCATAAGTTATTTCATTTTTTTAATTATAAATGGATGCATGCATGTGATTGGTTGTAGTGAACTTTGATCCTCAGAGAAGGGAACCTTTACTATTTCCATCTTGAGCTCCTTCATCTTCTCTTTCCACTTCCAAATTCTATCCCAAAACCCTATCCCATAAGTCATTTTGCCTAGTATACCGAGGGCACTCATCCTAGTGCAAGGCAGGCCTCTGAGAGGTCTTGATCTTGGCTAGGGGCTCAAACTAACCTCCCTCCACTTTATTCAACTTCCATCCACCCCTTCATACCCTCAAGACAACATTTTCACCTTCAAAAACCACTCTGATGCCTTCCTGTAGCATTACAGGCCTCCTGTAGAAAACACATGTAGCAAACCTGTAGCATCATTTTCCTTCATCAATTTTGATCTCCACTACAACTTTGACTTAGTATAGATGAATAATGACCCCCATCTATGATTTTGTGATTAGGGGAAACTCCTAGGCCACTCCAACCCTTCCCTTTCTTCACAAAAAAATCATAGTAGAGATACTTTTTTTTTTCACAAGTAGGTTAATGATTTACAAGCAAGTGTGAACTAGGTAGATGGGACATGTGATTTTGATTGATATTTTGATGAATTATGCAAGATAAAATAGTTTCCTTTCTACAAGTAGATTTGGTATTTTGATGGATTTTTCAAGATAAACTAGCTTTCTTTATACAAGTAGATTAACCTTTGTCCTTTCATGAGTTGATTAGTTAGCATTTACAAGTTGAGTCAATGGCATTTCCACTTTCATAGCTAGAATTAATTTCCAATTGTACCTTTATCAATAATATTTCATTCTAATTCAGTAGGAGGAATGGCCTCTTAACACCTTTGATCTAATTCCATAACTAAGAATGGCATGAGTGGAATCTTATTTTTTGTGCAAATAGTATTTTCAACTCAAAGTTTGTATGAACCTCAGGTTGATAATTTGAGTTGAGGAGTCCTTGGGAGCTGTAAAATTCTTGGGGTAATACCAGGGCTCACCACCTTTTTCCATCATTGCCTGGGAGGTGTCTAAGTAGATGTTGTTTCTTCTTAAGCATTGTTTCATGTTTTCCATATAGTTTTTGAAAAAGTAAAAATAAAAATAAAAAAAATAAAAAAATTATCATAAATATTTCTTTCATGCCTCGTAGGAGTAGGGATAATCAAGGAAAATTCTTACAAAAAACTCCCACACCCTCAAATAGTCAAACTTCACTCTTCTTCGGTGACTTTGAGCTTCCCTCTCTGACTAAAGGGAAGTTAGAAGACCCTCTAGGTGAGAAAACTAAAATTTTTGAAGAACCTATTGGGGAAGAAGAAGAACCCACTTCACCTACCCAAACTATGGTTGAAAATAGGGAAAATGAGGTTTTCCCTAATAGGGAGACCAATGGAGAGGCTAGAATGAAGAACAGAAGCCCTACTTCCCTTCCACACTTCCATGACTTAACCTCTGAGGATCATAACACCTTCATGTTTGAATTGGTTGTTGTCTCTAGGACCTATGACTATGCCTCTGATGAGAAAAAGCTAAATTTATTCCCCTCTACCCTTAAAGATGCAGCCTTGCATTGGTTTATGTTGGGTTGTGTTATATTCTTTCCACATAGTTAACAGGAGGTTTGAAGGGCACCTGTAACCCTACTTTATGGGGTCCAGGGCAGCGCCCAGAAAATTTTGGTTTTGGACCCTATGTTAGGTTGGGCGGACCCACCTATGGTTTTGTGCATGATTTTCGCACATGTTTTTTTTGGACGTGATGGTTTTTGATCCATGGTATTGGACGTGATGGTTTTCGGTCCATGGTATTGGATGCGATGGTTTTCGATCCATGGTATTGGATGCTTCGGCATGTATAAATATGTATCGTAACATTGAAAGGAACATAATGAAAATCAAGTTGGTAGTCCTGGTTTCGGGATCCAGGGGAAAATATCTATGTATATGTGTTTTATGTGTTATGATATTGCATTGTTTATTTTTTGTGTTTTAAAATTCATATATGGGTAATTTATGTACGAGGTTAAAACATACATTTGGTATCAAAGTTTTTTTGGCTTCAAGGGGCCGCCTTTGTTGCTAGGGGGTTTCGCTCGAGCCTGTGGTAGACCTTGTTCAATGGGAGATCTGTGAGATCGATTCTGGTGGTGAAAGAAGATGGCGAGCAGTGGAAAGATAGAGATAGAGAAATTTAATGGTCAGAGTTTTGAGTTGTGGAAACTCAAGATGGAGGATCTGTTGGTGGATAAAGACCAGTGGATCGCGGTAGATCTGGGTACTAAACCAACGGGAGTGTTTGATGAAGAATGGAAAAATTTGGACCGGAAGGCAAAGAGCACAATATGATTGTGTGTCTCAGATTTAGTATTACTGAATGTATCAGGGGAAGCTACGGCGAAGGCTTTGCGGGGCAAGTTAGGGACTTTGTACCAATCTAAGTCTCTGGTGAATAAACTGTCCCTGTAGAAAAAGCTGTATAACCTGAGGATGAAAGATGGAGACTTGGTGACAGAGCATCTGAATGCATTTAATACTATGGTAAGTCAGTTAGCATTTGTTGATATTAAAATTTCAAATGAAGATAAGTGCATCAGTTTGTTTTGTTCTCTACCAGATTCGTGGGATAGTCTGGTTACTGCAATAGGTAGCAATGCAACTGCCTTGCACTTTCATGAAATAGTCTCATCCTTGCTGACGGAGGAGATGAGACGGAAAAATATGGAGAGCCAAAATGGTGATGCCTTGTCTGTACAAAGGCGGACCCAGAACAGAAACAAAAATAAGTCATCATGTGGGAGATCTAAATCTAAAGGGACATCTAGATCTCCAGGAAAACCTGTAAAGGTGGTGTGATGGAAATGTAGAAAGGAAGGACACTACAAAAGGGACTGTAAATCTAAAGCTCCTGACAAAGGAAAGGGATCTGATGAGGCTCCTTCTGTAGAGGCGAAAACCACCTCAGATGAAGGTGGGGATGTGTACTTAGTTTCTTCAAGTACACATGTAGATCATGAGGCATGGTTGATTGACTCAGGTGCATCCTTTCACTTCACTCCCCATTGAGAGTGGTTCTATGAGTATGAGAAATATGATGGTGGTGATGTCTTCTTGGGGGATGACAGGAAGGCTAGAATTGTTGGTCGAGGAAAAATAAAGTTGAAGTTGCAAGGTGGAAGGGTTAGAATGCTTCCAGCTATTCTACATATTCCTGCATTAGCAAGAAATTTGATTTCTATTAGCAAGATGGATGATGCAAGTGTAAAAATAGTGTTCGAGAAGGATACCTGCAAGATGGTTCGGGAAACATTGGTATTGATGCGATGAGTTCAGATTGGAACTCTGTACAAGCTGCAAGGTAGCATTGTTATTGATGGTTGCAATAGTTCTATGGTTCGTGAAAGTGGAGCAGAAAATCTAGTGGTCTCTGGAGAGAAGACCATGCTGTGGCATCAAAGGCTTGGAAATATTGGAGAAAAGGGCCTTTGGATACTTCATGGTAAAGGTATGGTAGAAGGCATGAGTAATAGCTCTCTGGATTTTGATTTTGGTCAAGATTGTGTATATGAGAAGCAGAATCGGGTGAGTTTCCCCTCTAGTAGCAAGAGGGTGAAATAGATATTAGAACTTGTGCACAGTGATGTGTTTAGACCTGTGAAGGTTCCATCAATGAGTAAGTCTGTGTACTATGTATCATTTATAGATGACTTCTCAAGGAATACATGGATATATTTCCTTAAGAAGAAGTCTGAAGTCTTTGACAGGTTTAAAGAATTTAAGGCTCTGGTGGAAAACCAGACAAAGAAGAAGATAAAGGTGTTGAGGACAGGTAACGGTGGAGAGTTTTGCAATAAGGAATTTGAAGAATTCTGTAAGAAATGTGGTATAGCATGGTAGAAGAATACTCCATATACACCTCAGCAAAATGGAGTTGCAGAAAGAATGAATAGATGTTGATGGAAAGGGAAAGAAGCATGCTCAGTGGTGCTGGGTTAGAATAGAAATTTTGGGCAGAGGTGGTGGATACTACATGTTACCTGGTCAACAGGTCACATTCATGAGTGTTGGCGGATAAGACTCCACAAGAGATATGGACTAGTAAGAAACCCTCTCTTTCACATCTGAGGGTATTTGGATGTGATGCATATGTACATGTTCCAAAGGAGAAACGAACCAAGTTGGATAGTAAATCTGAAAAGTGCATCTTTATTGGGTATAAGGTTGGTTTAAAGGGTTATAAGCTTTGGAACCCAGTCACACGGAAGGTTGTGTACAGTCGAGATGTGGTGTTCAGAGAGGTGAAAGATGTTATTAAACATGAAGTCCAATGAAAGGAGCCTATGAAGATAGAGTTTGAGCTAAAGGAGGAAGAATCAGACTGTGTAGCAGAGGAGGAATCAGAAGATGAAGAGCCATGAAGTCCGGCTGTGAGAAGATCAGTTCGAGAAAGAAGGCAGCCTGAAAGGTATAGTCCATTTGCTTTCTGTTCAAATTTTGCTTTGTCTGTTACTGATGATGATCCCAGAACTGTGAAGGAAGCAGTGGATTTAGAGGATGGAAAACTCTGGAAAGAGGCCATGGTTGATGAAATGGCATCTTTGCACAAAAAATGAGGCTTGGGATCTGGTGGAGTTCCCGGCTGGAAGGAAACCCATTGGCAGCAAATGGGTGTTCAAGAAGAAGACAAATGCAGAAGGGAAGGTGGAGAAATACAAAGCTCGGTTGGTAGCAAAAGGTTATTCCCAGCTGCCGGGAATTGATTTTTGGTGATATTTTTTCTCCTGTTGCCAAGGTAACTTCTATTAGATTACTTTTATCTGTTGCTACTTCTTTTGATTTTGAGGTAGAACAGATGGATGTGAAGATAGCATTTCTTCACGGGGATCTGGAAGAGGAATCTACATGAAGCAACCTGAAGGCTTTGCGGCGAAAGGTAAGAAAGAACTGGTATGCAAGTTAAAGAAGTCTCTGTATGGGTTTAAATAGTCACCAAGGATGTGGTATCAGAAATTTGATACATTTATAAGGGGACTTGGCTTCACCAAAAGAAAAGTAGATCACTGTGTGTATTTTAAATTAATTGGTGACTATGTTATTTATCTAGTCTGGTCTTGTATGTGGATGATATGTTGCTGGCTAGAAATGACAAAGAAATTATCCAAGATTTGAAGACCCAATTGTCCTTCAAATTTGACATGAAAGATCTTGGTGCTGCAAACTATATTTGGGCATGGAAATTAAAAGAGATCGGGCAAAGAGGAAGCTCTGGTTAAACTAGAGGAAGTATGTCAAGACAATACTATAGAGGTTTAATATGCAGGATAGTAAAACCGGTAAAGGTTCCTATTCCTGTAGGTGTGAAGTTATCTATTGAACAGTGTCCCAAGACACAAGAAGAGGAAGGGGACATGTCCCGTGTTCCATATGCAAGTGCAGTCGGTAGCTTGATGTATGCCATGGTCTGTACTAGACCAGACATTGCACATGCAGTGGGAGTATTGAGCAGGTTTATGTCAAAACCAGGGGAGGAGCACTGGACAGCAATGAAGCGGGTTTTCAGGTATTTGCGTGGCACTAGTGA
>APFE031709923.1:119447-162243 GCA_000404065.3 Pinus taeda | reverse complement strand
CCTCCAATAGAGCAGAGCTCGATTACAAAATAAGACACGATGCTCCTCACAGGGAGTCTCTATCCTTTATATATGACTCATACATGCAATACCACGGGCCAATACTGTGGTATTAATAATACCATCTATCTAATACTACAACCCATTTGCAACTAACTGTGGTTGTGTTATTAATTTTGGATTAACCACTTACAATTATTAATATGGGCTTTATTGACTCTTGACTATGACATGATCCCATTACATAAATAAGGGGGTTAGGGTGGGACCCTAACATCCATGGTATTGGATGGATGGTTTTCGGTTCATGGTATTGAATGTGATGGTTCGTTCCATGGTATTGGATGCTTCAACATGTATAAATATGTATTGTAACATTAAAAGGAACATAATAAGAAATCAAGTTGGTAGTCCCGGTTTTGGGATCCAGGGGAAAATCTCTGTGTATATGTGTTATGATTTCGCATTGTTTATTTTCTGTGTTTTAGAATTCGTATGAAGGTAATTTCTGTACGTGGTTAAAACCTACAATTTATTGGTCTACCTAGGGATAACATCAATACTTGGGCCCAAATGCAACATGCCTTCAATATCAAGTACGGGGACTATTGTAGGTCCAAATAAACCAAGGAAGAAATATTTAGGATGACTCTTAGACTTTATGAATACCTAGAAGAATATGAGGAGAGATTTCAACTCAGTTATAGGAGGGCCAATTGTACCCTTGATCTTGAATCCCTCAAGTTATTTCTTCTCTAAGGGATCGGGGAGGATATGCTGGAAACCCTAAAAATGTTTTCTGGAGGAGATATCTATTAGGTATCTGATGATGACATCAAAATTGTGTTCAAGAATCACTCTAGGGCTGCCAAGAAGAAGGCTAGGTCTAGTCATGGCTTGGTCAATTCCTCTCCCTCCACAACATCCATTAATAATGAGATAAGTAACATGTTGGATGATTTCAAGAGTGAAATGATAAAAACCTTTGCATTGAAAATGGATACCATGAAAATCAAAATAAAGAAAGAGGAAGCCAAAAGGGTACTAGCTATTTTCTTCTCTAGATGCACCAAAAGACATCCTAGGAATGAGTGCCCATTGAATGTCATAGATGTCTAATAGTCTATGAATAAAATCATGCAACAGACAAATTCCCTTCTTTGTCAAGAATAAAATTTGTATATCAAGGGGAAGAAAGGGGACAGAGCAACTTTGTTTCATCAATCAAAGAATACCTCAAGGACCTCAGCTATATCAACAAGGCATGCAAGGTGCACACTACTCCTATTATGATCAAAATAAAAATGCACCCTTGCAACCATGGTACTCTTCCACTCATCCATCCTGGTCCATACCTCCTTCTTGGCCTTATTCTCCTCCATATCCTCATCAACCTATCAACCATCCTTTTCAACCATAACCCCCCCAATATTCTCAATGGGGAAACCCATCACAAGGGTGGATGCCTCGAGTTAACCAACCTCCTGCTTTACTACATCCACCCCAACCTTAGCCACAAATCACTCATCTTACTCCACCTAAGAAACCTCAAATTCCTTCTCAACCAAATCTGAACCTGAACAACAAGCAATCACATCAGGTATATAGTGGAGAGACATCTTAACCTACTTATGTTGTGGAAATCCAAGAGATTAACCTTCAGTCTGGGATATTTCTTCTAGATAATTGCCCACCTTCTCCACCTAAAGAGATTGAAGAAGAGAAGGAAAAGAGTGTTCCTCAATTCAATCCACTTCCTTTTACTGAGAGGTTGATCAACCCTATCCAGCACACCCTAGAAGAGGTTGAACTTCTGGGAGAATTGAAGAATTTGTGTGTTAAGATACCCCTTCTTCGGGCTATTAAGGATTTTCCCATCTATAATAATCTCATCAAGGAGAAATGTTTTGAAAATCTTGGGAGAAGAAAAAGAGACACCCTAACCATAAATGTTGTTGCGCACTTATTTGATTTGAAGCTTGGGAGGGTGATCTTCCCAAAATATCTAGACCCTAAAAGCCCAGTAGTAGATGTGCACATTGATGGCCTTATATTCTGTAATACCTTCATTGATCGTGGGGTAACAATCAATGTGATGGCTAAGGAAACCATGCTAATGTGGAATCTCCAAGGGACTTTGAGAAATACCACCATAGTGTTGCAACTTGCAGACAGATCCATAATAAATTCTAAGGGAGTTGTTGAAGATGTTATGGTATCCATTGACTGTTGGGAGTATCCTACTAATTTTCTAGTTAACCAAGTTTAATGGTTATCCTCTCATATTGGGAAGGCCATGGTTAGCCATGGTTGATGCTTACATTAATTGTAGAGTTGGGAACATGACCATTAAGAATGGGCATTTGTCTAAACAGTTGGTATTATATCCTCCTACTCAACCTTCTATTGAGCATGAATTACCCTTATGGTTAGAAGAGGAGGAAAAATATGAACTATATCACACCATCCCCGCCCAATATTCACTCTAGATACCATTACAGGAGGGGGGAAACCTGATGAAGATGACCTCATTGACCATATCCATCATAATCAACCTCCCACTCCCATACCAATTGATGCATGGATGAAATAATCTGGGAGTAAACCTTGGGATTAATTATGACCTATTGCCTCAAGTCCAAACCATGTCAATATTGTAGATTTTGGTCCATCCAAAAACTTAAAGATCAACCCGTCTCTCTCTGCCAACCAGGAAGAACAATTGGGCAAAGTTTTGAGGCAACACCTAGATACTTTTGCTTGGGACTATAAGGAAATGAAAGGTGTGCATCCCTCAGTTTGTACTCACCATATTTACATCAAGGAGGGATGCGAGCCTATGATCCAACCCCAGATAAGGATGAACACATCTCTTAAGGACATTGTGAAAGAAGAACTGCAAAAACTACTTGATGTAGGGTTAATATACCCCATTTCAGATAGTGAGTTGGTGTCACCTCTTGTGTTAGTTCCTAAGAAGAATGGGAAGAGGATAATCTATGTGGATTTCTAGGAACTCAACAAGGCTACAAAGAAGGACCATTTTCCCTTGCCCTTCATTGACCAAGTCCTAGATGGCTTTGTAGGGAACAAATTCTTCTCCTTCCTGGATGGATTTAGTGGATACAATCAAATCCAAATCAGCCCAAAATGCTAATATAATACCACATTCACATGTCCTTGGGGTACCCTTTCTTATAAATATCTTCCATTTGGTTTGTACAATGCTCTTGCTACTTTCCAGATGGAAGTTTTGAGTATTTTTTCTGAATTGGTTCATGACTCTGTTGAAATATACATGGGTGATTTCACTCCTTATGGATGTGACTTCCATGAAGATCCCTCCAATCTTTGCAAGGTTTTGAAGAAATGCATTTAAATGAATATATCTCTAAGCCCTAAGAAATGTGAGTTCTTCATGAATGAGGGGACTATCCTTGGCCATTCCATATCCAAGGAAGGCATACAGGTAGACCCAAACATGATTTCCATCATCAAAATGGTCCCTACCTCTCAGAAAAAAAGAGATGTCAGGAGCTTCTTGGGACTAGATGGGTATTATATGAGATTCATCAAAAAATTTAGTAATGTGGCTTCACCTATGTTTGGTTTATTGGCCAAAGATTCATATTTTTTTTGGACCAGTAGTTGTCAAGAGTCCCTTGAAGTGTCGAAAGAAAAGTTGTCTACTTCACCAATCCTAATGGGTTCCAACTGGACATTCACAAAAACCCCTATCCAACTCTCTCTCTCTCTCTCCCTCTCTCTCTCTTGTTTTCCCCTTTTTTTGGCACATTTCCCATTGACATGTGGAAGTATCTATGGATATTTTTGTTCCATATCCATATTGATGCATCAGATAAAGTTGGGGGGGGGGGGGGGGGGGGGTGTATTGGGACAAGTAGAGGATAAGTTGCCTTATGCCATTTATTTCATTAGTAAGAATTTGTCTAAAGTTGAGCTAAATTACACTGTCACTGAAAAAGAACTCCTAGTTGTAGTACATTATCTAAACAAATTTAGGCACTATATCACTGGGTGCCAAACTTTTGTTCATACTGATCATGCATCCATTAAATATTTTATGAACAAGACTGATGTTAATGCTAGGATAATTATATGGTTTTTATTTTTACACCAATTTAATTTGACTATTATTGACCAACTAAGGAAAGAAAATGTGGTTGCAGATTTTTTGTCCGGGTTAACCTTGCCTCCAGGTAATGAAGAGATGGTGGATGATCAACTGCCAAATGAGCACCTCTTTGCCATCTCAGTTCTTTCTCCTTGGTTTTAGACATAGAAAACTACTTGGTTGCTAGGAGGTTCCCTCCTAATCTATCATCCAGGGAGAAAAGCAAGATTGTAAGGAAAAGCTCTCCATTCACTTGGATTGGGGGCAATCTTCTTAGATTAGGACCAGATCAAATATTGAGGAGATGTGTAAGAGAAGAGGAGGTATTTGAAATCCTCTCAGCATGTCATGATGGGCCTTATGGAGATAATTTTGCTGCAAAAAGGATAGTCTTTAAAGTTTTACATGTTGATTACTATTGTCCCACTTTACATCAAGATGCAAAGAGATACACTAGTATATGTGATTAGTGCCAAAGGATGGGAAAGCCCACACCTAGGGATGAAATTCCCCTACAACCTCAAGTGGCCCTAGATCCATTGGACAAGTGGGTCATGGATTTCAATTGGGCCAATTGATCCACACTTAAGACAGAAAAAGTGCATAATTGTGTGCACTGATTAATTGACAAAGTGGGCTTAGACAAAGGTATTCAAAGCCACAACTGAGCAAAAAGTGGTAGAATTTTTAAGAGAAAATATCTTCTTCAAATTTGGGTATCCAAGGGAGGCAGTCTTTGATCAAGGAGCACAGTTCACATCCAATTTTATTGAAGATCTCATGAGGAAACACCATATCAAGCACAAGACATCCACTGCCTATCACCCTCAAGAAAATGGGAAAGTAGAGGTCACAAATAGAGCATTAGAGAGCATCCTCACCAAGATTGTTAGAAACAATAGGAAAGATTGGGCAAAAAGACTAGTAGAGGCCACTTGGGCCTATAGCACCACTTGGAAAACCACCATTGGTTTGACCACAAATGATTTTGTTTATGGGAAGAAGGATTTTCTTTTTATTGAGTTTGAATATAAAACTTTGAGAATGGCCTCAGTTGGACTTAGATGTCACTACAACACAGCAAGAAAGGTTTCTCCAACTGAATGGCTTAGATGAGTTCAGAATGCAAGCCCTCCTACACACTAAAGTTATACAATTGCAAAGGAAGGTCTGGCATGAAAAGCATATCAAGGAAAAGAATTTTCAAGAAGGGGGTTGGGCCTTGTTATATGATTCTAGGTTCAAATATTTTAAAGGGAAGCTAATGACAAGATGGTTGGGTCCATACCTAGTAGAAAAGTGTCAAGAAAATAGATGTGTTCAAATCAAAATCATTGATGAGGAAGGAATTTCATTACTTGTAAATGGTTATAGGTTGAAGCTATATATAATACCTTTGTCCAAGGAATAATTTAATAGTTCATTAGTAAAGAATTAAATGTGATTGGGAGTTTCCTAGCTTCCAACCCACAAAATTCCTAGAAATTTGAAAAAATAAAAAAAGCCTGGATGAAAACCTCTATGAGGCAGCCCAGGATAAAAGAGAAAAGGAAAAGAAACTAATAGTAAAGATCCCTAGGTGAAAACTTCCCTTGAGGCACCTAGGGCAGGCGTGCAGGTTTAAAACCCCCTTTGTAATAGCCTTGGTGAAAATTTCATGTACTAAAAGTTAATAAAGGTATAACAAGACCACGGTTAAGGGACATGTATTCCAAGCTAAATGTTGGGAAAATATATCCTAGTGGGAATCACTAGATGTGTTTATGGCTAAAGGAAATTGGCAAAGGCAAAGGCATTAAAAGGAAAAAAGACATTTTTGGTACATTTATTTATGAAAATAAAGGAAAATAGGATAAAGGTAAGGTGAAAGGTCACAGGTTGCATGTGATGAGACAAATGAAGGAAAATAATGGAAAATGAAGAAAATAGAAGACTAATTGATAAAAAGGCTTCTGAGGATCAATTTGTAACCTTTTGTCAATTCAGTTTTGTAGCTCTCTCATTATTTTCTCTCTCTCTCTCACTCTTGGACACTTAGAGTTTTCTTGGAGCACTCTAGCTTTGGAGCAAGGAAGGAAAAGCAAGAAAAAGGGAAGGAAGGAAAGCAAGGAGCAAGAAAGGAAGAACAGGTTCAAGCAGAAATAGGAATACTTTCAAGTAACATATTGCATGTGTGATTTACTAGCTGGTTTTGACATGCATGGATTTGCATGTTGGTGTATGGTTCGCTTGTTGTCGTTGGCATGGCTTTTCCTAGTTATGATAGTGGTTTTCAGCCCAGCCTTGCCTTTTTCCGTATGCCATGGTGTGTTGGCATGTTGATCTCAGTTTTGAGCTATGTAATTGCTGGATGGATATCGGAATCTGGGGCAGAGGTGGTCTCAAGGTTCATTCGCAAAGGCCAAGGAATCCCTTGACAATTTTGGCAGGATACATGATAAAGCTTGAGGGAGGTGTCTCGGTTTAGGGCCTAGTGATCTGGGATTAGATTACGATAAAGCCTGAGAGGCAAGGATACAGAAAATTCCTCAAGGATAGTGATGGATTATGGATGGCATTCCAAGTTTAGTTCAGTTTTTTGATCAGAGAATTTCTTTCGGTGTGATCACGGTTTGGTGAGGGTGGAGGTGGTTTAACCTATGGATTCCCTTTGTTGTTTTTTATTTGGTTTATCCATGAGATCCCACATGCATGCTTGGAATATGGCACAGGGGTGACTAGCTAAAAGAAATATTTGGTTCATCCATGTCTATGGTCGGGTGGTACGTGGAAGCCCCAAAGTTGGTCAGATTTTTCTATGTTTAATAAAATCTAAGCTCTCTTGATTTTGTACTTATTCATATGCGGATTTAATGGCTAATATTTCACTGTTATTTTCATTGTTTAATGTTGGTTATAAGCATGGTTATTGTCATGATTATTTCATGTATTTACTTGTAACTGAAAAGATAATGGATGCAATACCTAATTGATGTCATAACAGTCCAAGGGAGAAGGTGGTCATCCTTCTTGTCATGTATCATAAGAGTTTTCAATCATTCATGTTTTGCCTTGTATCCTAGACCTGTAGACTGTATTGATGTCAAGTGTTTGATAGAATTTCAGTCCTGGTTGGGGATGGTGGGGCCTAGTTTTCGAGTTAGTTTTTGGTTTGTTAGTTTTCCATCATGTGTTTAATGGATTCTAGAAGTTACAACAAGTTCTGGGCAGTGGCTAAAATTATGGGCTTGAAAAGTGCCTTAAATGTCGCAGACTCTGGCAGAGTTTTGCTGGAAATAATCCCTTGATGCATGCATGAAAGCTTGTGGCAGCGTCCAAAGTTCTCTAGACGTTGGCATGCCCATAGCATGGGAGTGTCTAGAGGTTTAATATCTTAAAAACTCAATGGGACCTAGGGGCATGTTACCAGTGTGGTTGGGATGGCTCATGGGAGTGTTGTTGCTGATATGGAAGGTAGGCTTGAAAGGTTTTCATCGATTCAACTTCTTTAAGGATACTTAGGAGGTTGAATCATATTTTAGTAGCCTCTCATCACATGTGTTACCCCAGTTGGTCGGTTACTTGGGTAGATATGGGAGGAGGGTATTACAAAGTGGTATTAGAGCATGGTTCACCCCTCGGACTGGATGGGCTATGTGTTGGTCATGCATTCATGTCGATTTCACGTGTGTTAATCATCCTTTTTGTTTATGTGCTTGTTGCATAAACATGGTGTTGACCATGGTTGTAGTGATGTCACCATGTGAAGGAAGATGTTTTTGTGTGAAGTGTATCATCATGGGTGTATGTTTTGTTACATGTTGTTTATGGTGGAATAATTTTAGTATGCAGTGACATGGTTGTTGTTTTCCTGCATGAGGTCATGGTATGTGTAGTTGATATGGTCATGTATTGATGACTAAACTCTGGCTAGAATGATGGACATATGGGTACACGCCTATGTGTTATATTCTATATGTTGTCATAATTATATTGTACGTGTATCACATTGATTTGTTGATCTTGCAGACAAGGTATCCTCCCCTAAGTATATTAAGGTACGTTGATTTATTGTGATTTGGTTTCACTGACATAGTATGCCATGTAGGAAAGAGATCAAAATGACTAGCAAGATAGTAGACTACAAATATTCTCCCTATGAATCAAATGAGCAACGTGATGTTGGACACTCCTCTGAATTAGTAGACACGTTGAGAAGCTTGATGGAAGAATTAAGGAGTTGTAAGACAGACAATGATAAAATCATGCAGGCACAAGAGAAACAAGTAGAGATTAATGAAATATTCCTTCAAAGTTTGTCATAGTTGTAGCGACAGGAACCACTTCGGATCAACCATGAGCATGAGGATAAAACTAATGGGGAATATAGAAGCATCTCTTATGGTGTTCATAGGAAGGATAGAGGTAAAACAATTAGAGATGGCAGGTCCTTGGATACTCCGGATAGGAGGGGTGATAGACACGGGTACTATTCTAGTTATGGTTCCAACAGACATCATGATCATCATCGATATCATCATTACAGGAGGAGTGATAGGGGATACTTGTTGGATGAATTTAAGAAAGAAAAGCTACCTACCTTTGATAGAGATATGAAGAAATCACAGGAAGCAGAAGCATGGTTGCTTGGTATGAGGAAGTTCTTCAGATTGCATGATTATTAAAAAAACATGAAAACAAGGATAACCACTTTTAGTCTCAAAGGTAAAGCAAGTATTTGGTGGGAATATGTGAAGAATGTCAAAGGTATTTATGAGGATGAATTGACTTGGCATGAGTTTGAGAGGCTCTTCAAGAAGAAGTATTTGTCGACAAGGTACTATGATGACAGAGCTAAGGATTTTTAGGAGTTGCGGAGGGGTTCCATGACATGATGAGTATACTAGAAAGTTCTTGGAGTTTTTCATATATGTGCCTTACCTCAAGGAGGAGAAGGCTAAGGTTCAGAGATTCATCAGTGGACTACCAGTAGCATATAAAGACCGGAATGAGCTCGATGAGCCTAGATCGTTGGAGGAGGCCATTCGAAAGTTGAAACATTGTTATGAGAATTCAAAGCACAAAGTTGAGCCTAAGCGTGACTTGAAAGGAAATGAGAAAGCTAAAGGAAAATGTCCACCAAAGAGAGAAACACCTCAAGATGAAAGTGAGAAAGAAAACGTAGTCCCTTACAAGAAGTTCAATACATTTGATAAGCAACATGGAGAGTAGCAGACTAGAGGCAATGGTAGAGCACCGTTGCAGTGTTGGATATGTGGCAAGGATCATTGTAAGAGGGATTGTATTCATTATCAAGGTGGTATACCCCATATCTATAGTGATCAGGAGGCACATATAGTTGGTGATGTTGGCCATAGCATTCCTTGGATCTTTGCAATTATGGACAATAGGAAGGTGGATCATCAGGAATCTATGATTGAGATGGGCAGTAAGCTTTGTGATCAAGTTGTTTCTATTTTGATTGATCCTGAATCTAACTATAGTTATATTAACCCTAACCTGGTGGCTAAGTGTGATTTGAGAAAAGAAGTGCATGCAGAATCTTGGTTGGTACAGTTGGCTACAGGTACAAAGAAGAGAGTTCACCATTGGGTAAGATCTTGTGCATTTGAGTTAAATGGTATGCCTACAGCAACACATTTGAATGTACTACCATTAGGGTCATATAGTATGAATTTTTCTATGGATTGGATGTACCTTCATAGAACTAAAGTGGATTGTTTCGACAAGGCCATTGAGTGTGTGGATGGTAGTGGGGAAATGAGAATTTTGCAGGGAAAGAAGAAGCCTACATCAGTGAGGATGGTTACTGCTACACAGGCTAAGCGTAGTTACAAAAAAGGTTGTGTGATGTTTACAGTGCATATATCTAGTGACAAAGGAAAAGATGTTTGAGGATGCATAAATCTTTAAGAGTTACCCTGTATTGCAAGGGATGCAGAAATATTCAAGAGGTACCCTGTATTGCAGTAGTATCAGGATGTGTTTCCAGCAGAGATTCTAGACTTACCTCCTCACAGGGAATTAGATTTCTCTATTGAGTTGGTGCGAGGGGTAGCACCAGCATCGAAGGCACCTTATAGAATGAGCACTCCAGAGCTAGTAAATTTGAAATTTCAATTAAAGGAGATGATTGACAAGGGATACATTAAGCCAAGTGTATCACCTTGAGGTGAACCAGTGTTGTTTGTAAAGAAGAAAGATGGTACTCTCAAATTATGCAATTGATTACAAGAAGCTGAATAAGGTAACGATCAAGAACTGGTACCCATTGCTAAGGATTGATTATTTGTTTGATCAATTGAAGGGAGTGGCAGTGTTCTCTAAGATCGACTTGAGATTGGGATACCATCAGGTACACATCAAGGAAGAGGATATCTACAAGACTGTATTTAGGACAAAGTATGGGATTTATGAGTTTGTTATAGTTCCATTTGGTTTAACTAATGCTCCAGCTACGTTTATGTGTTTGATTAATAGTGTCTTGTTTCCTTATTTGGACAAGTTTTTTATTATATTCATTGATGACATCTTGATATACTCCAAGAATGAGAAAGAGCATGTTAAGTATTTAGTAGTAGTGTTGATATTGCTAAGTGATCTTAAATCTACAGGATTGATTATTTGCACATTTTCACCAACATTAACTAAGGTTGCATATGTGTGAATGAAAGAGGGAAATTAAGTTGTTAATATGTCTTAAACATCAAAATTTGAGAACTGAAATGAAGAATAAACAACAACAATAAAAGATGCAAACGCAAAAAAAATTGTTGACAGAGTTCATCCCTCCTGGACTATGTCTTCGGGTCTACTTCCAATGGGAATCCATTATATTAGGAATGCTCCAAAAAGGTTCTTTACATGGAAATTCATCAACTGGTCTATGCACGCAGGCACTGCTAGTTACTATAAAAAAGGAATCCCTTTGTCTAAGCTTTCCAATGCCTGTCTTCGTTCTCAAAATGGCTCAAGATGGCCAAGATATTCTTACATGAAGAAAAAAATTCACATACAACACCCTATTATGAAACTTACTATTTACTTCTAACTGCAATGGTGTAATGGCATATTTTTTATAATGCCCTGGGCCGATTCCAGGTTCAAACCTCCCGGGCTATACATAGCAAGTGGTTTTGGTTAGGTGAACTACCTATCACTCAATGCAATCACATTTAAACACCAAGCGCATACCTATACATAGCAAGTGGTTTTGGTTAGGTGAACTACCTATTACTCAATGCAATTACATTTAAACACCAAGCGCAAACCTTAGTCTTAGCACATTTCCATAAACCATATATCATTAATACCATACATGATTTTGGCGCATTGTGTTAATACATGACGCATTAAAATTTGGTGTAGTTACAATGTTTAACACTACATACATATTGATTGGATTGATAACGTATACCATCCACCTCCATCGACATGTTTGTTAACTATTTAACCAGTTGTAGATCGAAGTCCGATGGTGGTGTGTTTAACCTACTCCCAAATAGTTAACACAAATCTTTGACCTGTGATTTGGCATCTACATTGGTGGTGAACATGATAACCATGGCGGTCAAGTGATTTGGCAACCCGTGTCACCTAACCCCCAGCAGTGAAGCTTCCACGTGGCATTTTCTGTGTCATCCATGTTGGACCTGCCGACCAAACCACTGCACTGTACGTTGACAGGTATAGGCTTTGTTGCCAATAGATCATGAACTATGCACGCCATAAATGAGGACTCCATTGTGGCAACCAACTTCACGTCATATCAATTCCTGCTACCATGTTTGTTGCCATGTATGCCACCCATCCGCGTTGTTCTACCCACATTGCCATACAACCGCCACACTGCTGGACTGCCACCATAACCATAGGTATTTGCAAACTTCGCCTTTGACTGTAGCAAGGGTTTAATATATATGCACCATAGTTTTTGCTCCATAGGTTTGTATACATGTCTTATGCACCCACCACTTACTATATAGTTTTTAATATAAGGTTTGACATTTGAAATTGTGCCACCATGTTATTTAGGTTTTTAATATATAGTTTTGACATGTAGTTTGTAACGCATATACCACCATAGTTTGTAAACCATATATTTGTGCCCCCTTGGAATATGGTTGTAAACCATAGTTTTGAACCATAGATTAATGCACTAGGCATATGCTTAATACATACCATGTAGATAAATGTCCATCATAGTGTTTAGGTTTTGGAACCCAAAATCTCACCATGCACCCAAACTGGACTTTGGCTTGACCATTGGCACATGTCGAGTTGCGTGAATGCCACATGGCTAGTAGGCCTCTTTTGCACCTGTTCACCATAAACTTCAACGGGCAATTTCTCCTTCATTTGGAGGCCAAATGAGAAACCGAAGGTACTGTCAGATTCAGCGCGATGAGCTATACAACTTGGCAATATTTCTAGGAACAACTTAGACCTTTGAGCTTGGAGAAATTATAGGATCCTCCTGGATCATTCCTCTCCACTAGAAGCTTTTGGACCACCAAAATTTTGGTTTTAAATAGACATGAGCTGAGGGTATAGCTCCCTCACCCTTCTGATCTCCATCCACCTTGCTTTGCTTGGATTCATGCCCTTGAGTCTCACTCAATGATACTTGACATATCCATTCCTGGAAGTGCAGTCCTTCCTTTTACCTTCATCTTTCATCCTCC
The DNA here is from genome assembly GCA_000404065.3 of Pinus taeda. NCBI lineage: Eukaryota > Viridiplantae > Streptophyta > Pinopsida > Pinales > Pinaceae > Pinus > Pinus taeda. Next base: position 149,424 of record APFE031709923.1, on the reverse strand, counting down.
CTCTATTGATGTAAATCCATACTTGATCACTAACCTGAAAGTGATGACCCTTTCGATGCTTATCAAAGAACATTTTGAACCTATGAACTATTTCATTTATTTGAGGAAAATATCAAAACCTTTGTAGTTGTGCCACTATCTTTCCTACACCAACATGCCCTGAAACAAGGGAAGAATGTGATTTCCTGATCACATGCATTATTTCTCCCTATGGTATGCACAATTTGCCAAGATGGTAAAATAACCTGTTATGAACATGGTAATTTAATTCTTCCACCTGAGCACCATGAGTTAGTGATTCACAAATATATTTGAAAATAATATCTATAACATATTGTTCTATATAACTTTCATGTGCTAAAGAACTATTTTACAGAATAACTGAAACATTCCAAGAATATTTTGAAAACATATCAACTACTTTGTTTGTTGTGCCTCTCTTATACTTGACTACTAAGTAAACCTACTGCAAAAACCCATCCATCTATAATGTCAAGATTGTTGCAACTTAGTTTGAGATTGAAGGTATTGAAGTGGTTGATAATCTATATGAATCATTGTTTCTTTTCCCATTAAATAATGTTTCCATTGTTTAACACTTTCCATTATTGCACATTATTCTTTATCATAAGTTGGATAGTTTGAAACTGCTTTAGAAAATGATTTGTAATGAAAACAAATAGGCTTTCCTTTCTGCAATAAAACTGCACTCATTGCATACCTAGTAGCATCAATTTATAATTCAAATGGTTGTCGAAGGTCTGGAAGAGTTATTACAATTTTTTGCTTCAATGTATCACATGTTTTTTGTTATTTTCCTCTCCAGTAGAAGGAGGCTTTAAAACTTGTTAAAGCATGAAGTTGTGATGCAATAAAAGAGAAATGAAAAACAAAATTCCTCCAATACTAAACTGCACCCACGAAACTCCTAAATTCCCAACTTGAACTGAAAATAAGAATATCATCCAGATAGACTATGAAAAACTTATCAAGAAAAGAACAAAACACATCATTCATCACTCTCATTAAAGTTGTTGGAGCATCGCATAAACGAAACAGCATAACCAACCATTCATAAAGCCCCAGTCTAGTCTTACATGCAATTTTCCAAACATCATTCTCTGCAATACACATCTGACGATAACCATTTCTTAAATCCAATTTAATGACTGATATACGATACATGCCAATATTGAGAAGAGTGCAACAGATAGTAATTGAATATCATGTTGTATTTCTCATTTTGGAAGGAGAATTTTTGGTTCTTTAAACAATTCTTCATAAGAATCTACTATTTCAACCAATTTGTCCTTAAATTGAGAATCACACCCTTGAAAAGCATCATACTTGTCTTTAGGTTTTTTTTAACAATAATGATAAAATACCTTTTACTTGAATTTCTTAACCTTTTCAATCGATTGCCATTGATTAAATCCAAGTTTGTCTTACTTCAGTGTTCCTTAACAATGTATTCAATTCCTTCTTTAAAGTGATGATACTCATTCTCCCTTCTATGAAAAATGACATGTATATCATAAAGATATGGGCTACCCAACACAACTCTACATATATCCAAAGGAATCACATCTAGCTCAACTTCATCAACAAAATTAGTTGTAATTGTAAACCTTATATGACACTGTTTTGTGACATGCATCTAAGTGTTTTCTTTCGACCATCCTAAAGGGTATGGTTTTGGATGATTTTTAGTTTCCAATTCCAATTTCCTTACTAGCTCCTTAGATATTAAGTTTGTTTGTGACCCGCTGTCAAATAACGTTTCTATCTTAGTGTGCTTGGAAATCCTTATGTGAAAACGTTCAACTCTCTTCTTTTCATCAATCACATTATTAGTATTTTGAAGATGATACAGAGTAAGTAGAACTAAAACTAGATTTAGAAAGTATATATGTTAGAATCATTGCGGCAATATTATGTTCGTCACTGAAGTTAGATCCCAAATCTTGTTGGACTGCAACATTCACTTTCATTTCACCCTTCTCTTTAAGGAAATTCTTTGGCTTAAGTTATCGATGAAACTTCCAACACTTGGACTCATCATGTCCGACCCTCTGACAATGAGTACAAGTAGGACTTTCTCCTTCTTTCTTAGTTGTCCCATTTTATTTCCTTTCAACTTACCCTTTCCTTTGCCTTCTTTGGAGTCTTTGTGTTCTGACTGCTTGAATGGTTTCCACTGAAAAGGTTTTCCACCTGATTAAATATGAATAGCTTGCACACATACTTCCTCAAAGTCAGTTGTATTAAACATAAGCAATGTATGTTTCAAATAAGAATGCAAACTTCCACTATACTTTAACAAAGTTTCTCATGTGTTTAATGGAACATCAAGTACTAATGTATTTTTCCTGAATTCCTATGTAAACTCTTGCACACTCTGTCCTTTACCTTGCCTCAAATGTTGCCAATATATTACAACTTATTGCATATATCTTAAAGGATAGAACAACTTTCTAAGAGCTTTAATATACCATGAAGAGATAATTTTACCTTTATGCTTCAAATCTGATTGAGTTTTACTTTCCCACCAAATCAAAGTTGTTCCCCCCATTCTAAGTGTAGCTAACTGAATTTTCACATAATCATCAACAATATTTTGAATTCTAAAATACACTTCAAGTTTTTTAATCCAGTTATTTAGGTTTTCAGGATTCATTTCACCATCATATATGGGCAATTCAAATTTAACATCAAGCTTCAGGAAAGGAAATTTCTTATGTTTCGTCATTTATTCAACTTGAACATGAATCATCAGAAGATTATGATGAAGATGATGAAGATGGAGGAGAAGGAGGTTCATTATCATCAATTTTCTTCGTTCTTTTTCTCTTTCATGCCTTTAGAAAATGAAGATGGAGAAGGAGGAGATTCGTCGCCATCAACTTTCTCCTTACCCTTTTTCTCCTTCTTACTTTTTGAAGACAGAGCTGCATCTCTAGTCTTCTTGTCTTCATAAAGCTCTGTAATCATTCGTTGCATATTAAGGAATATCTACTAAAACTACTCATATGTCTTAGCGTAGGAGCTTCTCCTTCATTTGACCCTATCATCTTTCGAGTGACTTTCCTCTTTCTAATATCTGGATTTGTCTCTTCAAGTTTCCCTTCTCCACATCGCGACCTAGATCTAGTCAGCATTCACATTGTAAAATATCTTGCTTAAACATGATCAACCTCGCTTTGATACCAAAATATGATCTGAAATCTACAGGATTAATTATTTGCACAATTTCACCAACATTAACTAAGGTTGCATATGTGTGAATGAAAGAAGGAGATTAAGTTGTTAATATGTCTTAAACATCAAACTTTGTGAACTGAAATGAATAATAAACAACATAAATAAAATACGCAAACACAAAACACATTGTTGACGGAGTTCGTCCCCCCTGGACTACGTCTCCAGGTCTGCTTCCAATGGGTTTCCATTATATTAGGAATGCTCCAAAAATGTTTTTACATGGAAATCCACCAACTAATATGTGCATGCAGGCACATTTGGTTACTGTAAAAAAGAATCCCTCTATCTCAGCTTTCCAATGCCTGTCTCCATTCTAAAAATGGCTCAAGGATGGCCAAGATATGCTTACATGAAGTAAAACAGTCACACACAACACCCTGTTCTGAAACTTACTGTTCACCCCTAAATGCAATGGTGTAATGGCACATTTTTAAAATTCCTCGGGCAGGTTCTAGGGTCGAACCTCCTGGGCTATACATAGCAAGTGATTTTGGTTAGGTGAACTACCTATTACTCGGTGCAATTACATTTAAACACCAAGCGCAAACCTTAGTCTTAGCGCATATCCATAATCGATATATCATTAATACCATACATAATTTTGGCGCAATGTGTTAATACATGACACATTAAACTTTGGTGTAGTTAAAATGTTTAACACTACATATATATTGATTGGACCGATAACGTATACCATCCACCTTCGCTGACATGTTTTTTGACTATTTAACCATGCTATCAATCGAAGTCTGTTGGTGGCGCGTTTAACCTACTCCCCGACAGTTAACACAAATCTCTGACTCGTGATTTGGCATTTGCATCGGCGGTGAACGTGATAACTGTGGTAGTCAATTGTTTTGGCAACCCGTGTCACCTAAACCCTGGTGGTGAATCTGCCACGTGGCATTTGATGCATCATCCATGTTGGACCCATTGACCAAACCCCCGCACTGTGCGTTGATGGGTATAGACTTTGTGACCAATAGATCATGAATTGTGCGTGCCATAAATGAGGACTCTGCTGTGGCAACCAACTCCATGCCATATCAATTCCTGATGCCACATCCGTTTCCATGTATAGCACCTATTTGCAATGTTCTACACACTTTTCCATACAACCTCCACACCGCTTAGCTGTCACCGTAACCATAGGTATTTGCAAACTTTGCCTTTGATTGTAGAAAGGGTTTAATATATATGCACCATAGTTTTTTCTCCATAGGTTTGTTTACATGTCTTATGCGCCCACCATTTACTATATAGTTTTTAATATGAGGTTTAACATTTGAAATTACGCCACCATGATATTTAGGTTTTTAATATATAATTTTGACATGTAGTTTGTAAACCATATATTTGTGCCTCCTTGGAATATGGTTGTAAACCATAGTTCTGAACCTTATCTTAATTTGAAAGGCATAAGCTTAATACTCACCACGTAGATAAATGTCCATCATAGTTTTTAGGTTTTGGAACCTAGAATCTCACCATGTGCCCAAACTTGACTTTGACTTGACCATTGCCATGTGTCGAGCTGCGTGAATGCCACATGGCAAGTATGCCTCTTTTGCACTTGTTCACCATAAACTTCAATGGGAAATTTATCCTTCATCTGGAGGCCAAATGAGAAATCGAAGGTACTGTCTGATTCAGCACGACGACCTCTATAGCTTGGCACTATTTCCGAGAACAACTGAGACCTTTTCACTTGGAGCAATTAGAGGATCCTCCTGGATCACTAAGAGAGCATCAGTTGTATGCTAATCTTAGCAAGCCTTTCAGACATAAGTGCATTACTTGGGACATGTCATTTCCAAGGAAGGCATACCAATAGATCTAGAAAATATAAGGGCCATCATGGAGTGGGTAGCTCCTAATAATGTGGATGAGATGAGATCATTGATGGGATTGCAAGGTTACTATAGGAGGTTTATCATAAACTTCTCATGTGTTGCATATCATATCATATCAATGGAGAGGAAAGGTAAGAAGTTTGAATGGGTAGAAGAATGTTTTGTTGGGTGTGGAGCTTGATTATCTTCTGTATTCAAAGGTTTCAGCCGGACGTATACCCCAGGAATATTGTACACCCCTCCATGCGAGGGGGTGCAGGGGGGACTTGTCCCCCCCTCCCCCCCCCATGGGGGTCCAGGGGGGCTAATCCCCCCCCCCCGACTGGGGTCCGGGGGGCTAATCCCCCCCCAGCTAGGGGGTTGGGGGGCCAACAGGGGATCAGGGGCAGCGCCCCCAAAGCTAAAAACAATTGGAAAATTACCTTGTAAAAGTATAGTAATTTCTAGTCAATCTAGGTCGTTCATTAGGTGGATGATCTGACGGTAGAAGTTATGTTTAGTTTAGGATTTTTTGCCCTAGAAGGGAACCCCTCGCTATATATGAGGGAATTTTGTTGCATCTAAAGAGATTTGTATTCTGAGTGAGGAAGAGAGAGGAGATTGAGAGAGAAGAGGGAGTTACAATGGATCTGTTGTAGGTTGTATCTCTTCAGTTTGCTGGATAATATAATAAAAGAAGGACTAGTTATTTTTCCATGGACATAGCCCAAACTGGGTGAACCATGTATATCTGTGTCTCTCTTGTTTTATGCATTTTCTGTGTTTATATTTCTGCAATATTTTATGTGTTCCATTGCTCTATAATATATAATTTTCTAACATGCGCAACTAGTTTTGAGCAGCTCAAGCAGTTGTTGACACATGCACCAATGCTAAATATCGCATATCCAAATAAGGAGATTGTAGTTTGTATAGATTCTTGCAAGAGAGGACTTCGTGGAATTCTTATGCAACATGGACAGGTAGTGTTCTATGAGTCACAGAACTGAATGAGCATGAGCATAACTATCTAACGCATGATCTTGAGCTAGAAGTGATCATACATGCATTGAATATGTGGAGGACTATCTTCTTGATAGGAGGTTTGTATTGATGAGTGATCAGAGTGGGTTGAGATATTTGTTTTACCAACCAAATATAAATTCTATTTAAGTTAGATTGTTGGCTACCCTTAGTGAGTTTGAATTCGAGATCAAATACATTAAGGGAAAGGAGAACTGGGTTGTAGATGCTCTTAGAAGGAGGGTACAAGTGAATCATATAGCAGTTATGAGCTCTTATGGGACAAATTTATAGTATAGGATCTTGTGGGTAGGACAATAGGATGACAAGTATATGGAGATTATGCATAGGTTACAACAGAGTACAAGTACAAGTACAGGTGATCGAGATGAAAATTATTGTCTCACGGCAAATGGTTTGGTGAGATTCAGGGATAAGATCTCTATGTTGAATTGCAGTGAGCTCAATAAGCTTATATTAAGGGATTTTCATGTGAATCCATAATCAGGTCACACAAGATTTAGAAGATGTTGACAGTGGTGAAGAAATTCTATTATTCACTGAATCTAAACAAGGAAGTGGTAGAGTTCATGGCTAGGTATTGGGATTGTCAGCAAGTGAAGGCATAATGTAAGCATCTAAGTGGTCTACTACAACCTATTGTGATTCCATAATGTAAATGGGAGGTCATTTCCATGGATTTCATTACAGGTCTTCAAAGGAGAGTGAGACAACATTATTCTATTATGGTTGTGGTCGACAGGTTGAGCAAGGTAGCTCACTTCATTCCAGTGAAGGCTGCATATTCATCCAGTGAGGTGGCACAAGTTTTCATCCGAGAGATAGTGAGATTACATGGTGTTCCAAAGAATATTGTGTCTAACAGGGATGCAAAGTTCACTTCCAAGTTTTGGAAGGAAATATTTGCAGGCTTGGGTACAAAGTTAGCCTTCAGTAAAACTTATCATCCGCGGACAGATGGACAGATAGAGAGGTTCAACAGGATCTTGGGGGATATGATGAGGATGTACATGATGCACTAGTAGAGGATATGGGAGGAGTATCTTCCATTGGTTGAGTTCGCATACAGCAATGGTTATCAAGAGTCGTTGAGGATGAGCCCTTTCGAGGCATTGTATGGGCGGAGTTGTAATACTCCCATCAGTTGGAGTGATCCAGTGAATAGGGTACTTATTGGACCAGATATGTTGGCAGACATGGAATAATAAATGCAAGTCATAAAGAAGAATCTAAAGGCAACATAGGAGATACAAAAGAATTATGCGGACCAACACAGGGCATTCAAGGAGTTTTAGGTTGAGGAGCATATGTATTTGCGCATCAAGCCCAAGAAGAGCTCTTTGAGGATTGGATCATGTGCCAAGTTGGCACCATGGTATTGCGGGACTTTTGAGATCCTTGAGAGGATTGGACTAGTGGCCTGTCAACTCACACTACCTCCAACAATGAAAGTCCATGATGTTTTCCATGTTTCATTGCTTAAAAGATATATAATGGATGTTGATCATGTTATTGATTAGTTTGTATTGCAGTTGGAGCAAGAAGGAGAGTTCCAACCAGATCCTCAATGCATATTGCGGTGGAAGCATCTCATGCTCAGAAAAAAGACATAGAGCAAGTTAAAGTGCAATGGAAGAAATTTGGGCCCAAAGAAGCTACATGGGAGATGGTGGATCAAATGCGGGCCATGTATCCTTCATTCGTTTTCGGTTGAGACAAAGCGGTTTTGGTTTGATGTTTGGTATATGTTTTGCATATGTTTTTATGATGTTTTGGTATATGTACATATGTATATGGATGTAATTACCACCATGAGCTAAGTTATAAAGCTCCAATAAGCAGTTTGGTTGTTATCTTGTGAAGATGTTTTCTTTTGAGCAAGTCATTCATTGTAAATATTTCAACGAGCTAAGTTATAAAGCGCCATGGGTAGTATGTTTTCTTTTCAATGGTTCGCTGAGGTCTTGGTGTGGTTTAACACCGAAGACGATGTTCACCAAGGGGGAGGGTTCTGTAATAGCCCTCGTGAAAATTTCATGTAATAAAATTTAATAAAGGAAAAATAAGACCACAGTTAAGGGACACGTATTCCAAGTTGAATGCTGGGCAAAGATATCCTAGTGGGCATCACTAGATGTGTTTATGGCTAAAGGAAATTGACAAAGTCAAAGGCATTAAAAGGTAAAAAGACATTTTTGGTACATTTATTTATGAAAATAAAGGAAAATAGGAGAAAAGTAAGGTGAAAGGTCACAGGTTGCATGTGAGGAGGAAAATTAAGGAAAATAATGGAAAATGAAGAAAATAGAGGCCTAATTGATAAAAAGGCTTATGAGGATTAGTTTGTAACCTTTTTCAGTTCAATTTTGGAGCTCTCTCATTACTCTCTTTCTCTCACTCTTGGACACTTCGAGTTTTCTTGGAGCACTCTAGCTTTGGAGCAAGGAAGGAAAAGCAAGCAAAAAGGAAGGAAGGAAAGTAAGGAGTAAGAAAGAAAGAGCAAGATCAAGCAACTTCAATAGGAATACTTTCAAGTAACAAATTGCATGTGTGATTTCCTAGCTGGTTTTGACATGCATGGATTTACATGTTGGCATATGGTTCTCTTGCTGTTAGTGGCATGGTTTTGCTGGGTTTTGAAAATGGTTTTCAGCCTAGCCTTGCCTTTTTCCAGATGCCATGGTGTGTTGGGATGTTGATCTCAGTTTTAAGCTTTAGAATTTCCATATGCATTTCGGAATCCAGGGAAAAGTTGGTCTCAAGGTTAATTCTCGAAGGCCTAGGAATCCCTTGACTAGTTTTGGTGAGATACATAGTAAATCCCGAGGGAGATGTCTCGGTTTAGGGCCTAGTGATACGGGATTGGATTGCGATAAAGCCTAAGAGACAAGGAGACATAAAATTCCTCAAGGATAGTGATGGATTCTGGATGGAGTTCCAAGTTCGGTTGGTTTTGTGATCAGAGCATCGATTTTGGTGTGATCACAGTTTGGTGAGGGTGGAGGTGGTTTAATCTCTGGTTTCCCTTGGTTTTTTTTGGATTGGTTTATCAATGAGATCCCACATTCATGCTTGGAATATGGCATGGGGGTGAATTGTTGAAAGAAAGAATTGGTTCAGCCATGTCTCCAATCGGGTGGTATGTGGAAGTCCCAAACCTGATCGGATTTGCCTATGTTTAATAGAAGCTAAGTTCTCTTATTTTTGTACTTATTAATATGTGGATTTAATGGCTAATATCTCACTTTTATTTTCATGGTTTAATGTTGCTTATAAGCAGGGTTATTGATTGGTTATTGTCATGGCTATTTCATGTATTTACTTGTAACTGAAAGGATAATGGATGCAAGACCTAATTGATGTCATAACAGTCCAAGGTAGAAGGTGGTGATCCTTCTTGTCATGTCTTGTAAGAATTTTCAGTCATTCATGCTCTATCTTATATCCTAGACCTATAGATTGTATTGATGTCGAGTGTTTGACAGAATGTCAGCCCCGGTTGGGGATGGTCAGACCTAGTCCTATAGTTAGTTTTTGGTTTGTTAGTCTTTTCATCACGTGTTTAATGGATTCTGGAAGTTACAACAAGTTCTGGGAAGTGGCCGGAATTCTGGGCTTGAAAAGTTTCGTAAATCCCGCAGACTCTAGCACAAGTCTACTGGAAATAGTCCCTAGAAGTAGGCATGTAGGCTTGTGAAAGTGTCGAGAACTCTCTGAAAATTGGCATGAACATAGAATGGGAGAATCCAGAGGTTTAATTTCTTAAAAACTCAGTGGGACCCAAGGGCATGATACCTTTGTGGTTGGGATGGCTCATGGGACTGTTTTTGCTAATGTGGAAGCTATGTTTGATGGGTTTCCGTCGATTCCACTTCCTTAAGGATACCTAGGAGGTTGAATCATATCATAGTAGCCTCTTGTGACATGTTTACGTCGGTTGGCTAGTTACTTTGATAGATATGGGAGGATGGTGTGAAATCTTGTGAGGTAGCCTGTGTGTCTCAAGAAAAAAAAATAAAATAAAAAAAGAGGAAAATAAGAACAAGGAAGAAGCTTATATCATGTTTGCTAATCTACCTTTTGTTTTGTAGGATTTTATACAGTAGCATATTTCATGGATACGGGCCAAAACCTACAAGCTATCATCCATCCCTCCATCCATACATCTCTTATCCATCCTCTCCATTCATATGACTATCTCTCTCCACCATCCCAACATCAAGAAATTCAATTTTCACCTCCTCTCTATGATGCTATAGGAAGGACATGTATTTACAGGAGATCCTGTAATGCTACAGGGGGAGCCTCTGGAGCTACAAGAGGGAGATCCAAGGAGAAGAACAGCCTAAGATACCATTCTAACTCTACAAAATGATAAAGAGGGTCCTCCTATGACTTTTCCATCATCCATCCATCACCATCCACTCCATTTCACCAAAAATTTGTTCAAACTCTCCACTTTGTCCTACCTTTAAAAAAACCACAGAAGCCACTATTTTATATTTATACAGTGTCTACACTACTCCTTCATGAATCTAACCTTATCTTAATGTCTTATCATCATCTCCCTTGTCTCCCTCATGCAAACTGAAGACTTCAAGGGGAGATCAAGAGACGACTATAGGAAGACACTCTTCATGAAGAAGTCTATGCAACCATACGACAATCACTGATATTATTTTTTTTTCCACCACCATAATGGATGATGAAGCTTTGGTTGCAACTACAAAGATACACCTCATTCTCAGGGAGGCTTTCCACCATGAGTAGCAACTTGGATATCAGAAGGGGCACTTGCAAACAAACATAAAAAAACAACAGTCAATGTATCATCAAGAATGAATACATGAACAAGAAATAAGTTAAAGAGGTCAAATCCCTTTATCATAATGATATATAGTCCATCTCTAACATGACAAACTCTACAACAATTCAATCCACTAGTAGGCTCATGTATGGGAACCCTAACCTCCTCCCTCTGCATAAAAATGACAAAAATGTCTTTTGAGCGAGAAAAGGTGTTTTAATAGTGTTGACACCTAATAATAGGGATTGGGTGAACAACTGTAAATAGTGTATATAAATAATAGAGAAAATGGAGAGTCATCAAGAGATGAATCAACAATCACTCCTTCATGTATATAATAATGAACAGCCTAAATGAATATAGTATCTCATTTTGAGGAGTTACCTCCTAGCCTAACATGGTATCAGAGCACAGGTCCCATCCTCTATCTTTGGCATCCCATTATGCCCTTGTAACTCCCTTCTGCCAATTTTTTCTATAGTTTGTCCTCTTCCGCTCTATCACGCTAAACGCTCCTATCTATGTTTTGCATATTTTGTAAAACTAACAATTCACCAGAGGTTGATTTTTGGAGCTTACGCTAAGTCTGGAGCTTTCATTTCATTGGCTAGACGGGTTTCTTGAGGAAGGTGAAATGAAACCCACTCATTTTTGCTATTGTATGAGATATTTCCTACCCAAGTTGATTTTCTACCACCTGAAGACCAATTCACACCCAAGTCCCAGAATTCAAAGTGCTATTGAGGAGGGCTGAGTTTGCTGGGAACGCATAATCCTGAGTGCATCAGCTGAATGTGGCTAGATTTACTTCCTAAGCTAGCCACGGTTATGAAAGTAATAGCAAGAGAGTTGTACACGACTCTGAAACTTCTTCTGGACCGAGTTTGCTTTCCTGGGGTTGCGTGTTACCTCAGAGGTAAATTTTGGGTAGATTGCTAATGTAAATAAACCAAATTTGAAGAGACATACAGGTTGCAAGTTAAGCTTAGCAACCAATCTATCCTCCCCTAATTGCGCCACTACTCGCTAAGCATGCACCAACCACCATTGTTCCTTTCTCTGTCATTTATGGCACTCAGTGTCAACTCATGAAAGAAAAAATGATATATTATTCTAGCAAAACTATGTTCATGCAATGATTCTCCCGGTTATGGGAGTCTGCCTAGTTATATATTGTAATGCTCCACACTCTTTCTTACACTCTGGTCAATACAAAATTAATACTTTTTCCCAAATTATCCCTCCTCTGTATACACCTATGTTATATACATTAGAATTGCAATTTCTTACAACATATTGGTAGCAGAAGTACATTTTTTTTTACAATACACAGATTGTTTAAAATGCATTCATTGATATCTATTATGGGAGTGGTTCTCACTGGTAAGGAGAAATATCCAGAATGTTCATGGAAAATCAAACACACTCTCATTTTTAATGAGTTGTGGAAAGGAGTGTGTGTCGGAGACGAAGACAAAGAACCAGAACAACCTACCTCAGACAAGGAATTCGCCATTTGGGAAAATAAGAATAGCAAGGCTTATGCATTGATTGAAACATTAGTAAATGAAGAGGTGAGTCACTGTATTTCGCCATTTTCAAATGCTTTTGAAGCCTTATAAAAACTGAAGGAACTCTACGACTCACACTCTACACTTGAAGTTGTTCAACTCATGATTAAATTATTCAGCCTTGAATTACAAAATGATGATCCTCTTGCTCTTGCATTAGAAGTAAAATCTGTTATGCATGATATCAAAAGTCACTAATGTTGAACTAGACATTCTTCTGATAGCTTTTCTCAAGGCATTTTATCCCACTTACTCAAATTATCTTAAGTCATTGCAAGCAAATGGAAACCTCAAAGATATTACCTTTGACTCCCTTGTGAAAAAATTTGTTGAAAGAGAAAAAGATTTTGGGGAGAATACAACTATCTTCTAAAGAGGTTGTGTGTCTTGCACATAGAGAGAAGAATCTTGCTCAAGATTCTTCTAGAGGAAGAGGTGGTCAAAGAGGAAGAGGAAAAAATTTCAGAGGCAGGGGGGCAAACACTCTCAAGGAGAAAAGTCAGATTTGCATTGCATATGCTGCAAAAGAGATGGATCACATGATGCATCCACATGCAGGTTGCCTTGGGATAGAATTGAGTAGGAAAGAAACCAACCGAAAGTTAAAACTAATGACAAAGAGAAGGGTAAAGCACCTAAATCTTCTCACTATGTTGTGGCACACTGTAATATTGGAGTAAGTGAAAACTTATTTAATGCTTCACTTGCTTCTTGGAAAGATGATTGGTTGTTTGATTCAGGAGCAACTTGCCTCATGAATTTTAGAAGATATTTTTTTGAAGAATTTACTGACAATGTTGATGGAGTAGCATACTTTGCAGACAAATAAAATCTCGAGCCATCAAGGCTTGGCACAATCAGGCTTAAATTGCTTGGTCTTCCAGACTTTCTCCTGCATCATGTTTTATTTCTCCCACAGCTGAGGAGAAACTTGTTGTCCTTGGTCCACATCCACCAGCAAGGACACTCCATTCATATGTTTGATGGTAAGGTTGAGGTGAGAAAAGCATCAGACCACTCACTTGTCATGACAGGGATAGAAAAAGAAAGGCTTCTTAAGCTGCAGGGTACCTCTGCTCGTGCACAAAATTTCTCATACAATTCTCATTATGAAGAAGGTACATTTCCATCAAGTTTATTATGGCATGCTATATTTGGACACTTGAACTATGAAAACCTCTGCTTGTTGAAGGAAAGTGGTGTTACTAGTTTGCCTACAATTCCTGGGAAACTTAAGCAATGTGATGCTTGCATTCTATTCTAGGAAAGCATAGCAAACAGTCTTTTCATGATTCACATTCCAGAGCACATAGAAAACTTGAACTCATTCATTCAGATTTATGTGGTCTAATGCCTGTTCCTTCTGCATATGGAAATAAATATATGATGACTACACCAGAATGTGTTGGGTTTATTTATTGAAGAACAAATCTGATGCTTTTCAAACATTCAAGAACTTTCATACATGGATTGAAAATGATGCACAATCTCATATTGGCTCTATTCACACTGATAATGGAAAAGAATACACTTCAAATGAATTTGAAAAGTATCTTTGCCAACATGGGATCAAACATCAAACAATTGTGCCTTATAATCCCCAACAGAACGGAGTAGCTGAAAGAATGAATAGGACAATTTTAAATATGGTGTGCTCCATGATGTTTTTCAAAAATGTAAAATTGATGTTTTGGGACGATGTAGTTCTATGTGTTGTATATGTAAATAATAGATGTCCATCTGATGCTATTAGAAACAAGACTCCTTAGAAAATGTGGTATGGACACATTCCTTCGGTAAAGCATCTCAGGGTCTTTGGTTCCACCTGTTATGCCTTGATACCAAAGATACATAGAAACAAACTTGGTGTAAGAAGTCGTAAGTGTATATTCCTGGGGTATTCAAACACCTCCAAAGTATAGTGTCTCTATGATGAAGTCAATAAAAAGTTTGTTGTATCTAGAGATGCAATCTTTCTTGAATCATCCAAAGCTTACAATGTTGTTGAGCGGCAACTTGATCGCTTGGATAGATTCACAAATGCAAAATCATTTCAAGAATTTGATAATCATATTCCACATCTTGAAGGGGGGATTCCTATACTAGATCAATCAGTGGAATCTTCTTCTGAAGCACTCTCCCCGCATGAAACTCCAACAACAGATGATACTTTGAGTGATGTGATTGAAAAAATTGAGAGACTCAATCTTGATTCAATCCCAACTCAATTAACTGAGTAGTCTGGACCATCTAAGAAAGGTCCCCAAAGTGGTTGACAAAGACACTTGAAAGTGTTCATCCTAATGAGGTTGGAAAGATAGGAACTAGAAATTCAACTCGACAAAATGGAGGTGATGTAGATGACTCTGATTCACCTATTGATATGGATGTTCTTATGATTGTGAAATGAATTTGTCTACAAATTTTCAACCAAATTCCTTCAAAGAAGTTTCTTCTCATGATGAATGGAAAGAAGCAATGCAAAAGGAGTATGATGCCTTGATAAAGAATGACACTTAGAAGCTGGTTGATCCTACATTGGGAACCAAACCAATTGGTTATAAGTGGGTCTACAAGAACAAGTATAAAGCTGATGGATCATTTGACAAGCACAAATCCAGGCTTGTGGCAAAAGGTTTTGCATAGAAGGAAGGGATTGATTATGAGGAGACTTTTGCCCCCACAACAAAATGGGCTACCATTGCCCTAGCAGCTCATAACGGTTGGAAAGTCCATCAAATGGATGTAAAAACTTCTTTCTTGAATGTAGATCTAAAAGAGAATGTTTTTATGCCCCAACCTGAAGGATTTGCTGTGGAAGGACATGAACATAAAGTACACAAACTTGTGAAATCCTTGTATGGCCTCAAACAAGCACCGCGAGCCTAGTATGAAAAACTAATTGCGTATCTTCTGAAACTCAATTTCAAACATTATGATCTTGATGATGCAACTTTGTTTGTCAAGAAAGTTGGAAAAACAATTTTATATCTTGCGGTATATGTAGATGATCTTTTGATGACAGGGAACAATGAGAGCTACATTGCATCCATAAAGAAGGAATTGAGGAAAGGTTTTGAAATGACTGATTTGGGCTATGTTCATTACTATCTTGGTATTGAAGTAACTCAACATCCGCAGTCCATATTCCTTTCTCAAAAGAAGTACATTGGATATCTATTGAACAGGTTTGGCATGGCTGAATGCAATCCTCTGACTACTCCAATGGAACAAAACTTAAAGCTCACATCCATTGAAGGAAAAGAATTTGAGGATGCACCAAAGTATAGACAGCTTGTAGGAAGTCTCAACTACCTTACTACTACCAGACCATACATTTTGTTTGTTGTTGGAAATCTCTCCAGGTTTATGCAAAAGCCTTGTGAGGGACATTGGTCTGCTACAAAATGAGTTCTAAAGCACTTGAAGGGAACTCAAGACTTTGGAATCAAGTATACACAGGTGGGCGACTTCAGCTTGATTGGATACTCTGATTCAAACTTCGATTGAGACAAAGAAACTAGGGTATCTACTTTGGGTTATGATATGAGTATTGGATCAAGATTTGTCTCCTGGAGATCACGCAAACAATCAGTTCCAGTAGATTTTACAACAGAGGAGGAATATGTGGCAGCAACTAAGGCGAAAATTCTGGAATATTTGCAAGTAAAACAAGTACATCTGACTCCACTCATGATTGACAATACCTCGGCAATAAAGTTGGCCAAGAACCCAAAATTCCATGATCGAACGAAGCACATCAATACAGAATATCATTTGATTCAACATCATGTTGAGGCCAAAACAATCCATCTTCACCATTGTTCCACTAATGAGTAGATTTCGGACATCTTCACCAAAGAGCTTGGAAGAGAAAAGCTTGAAAGATTCAAAACAATGCTTGGACTCACCTACATCCATTCAGATTAAGGGGGGGAACGTTGACACCTAATCATAGGGATTGGGCGAACAATTGTAAATAGTGTAAATAAATAATAGAGAAAATGGAGATTCGTCAAGAGATGAAACTCAACAGTCACTCCCTCATGTATATAATAATTAACAGCCTAAATGAATACACTATCTCATTTTGAGGAGTTACCTCCTGGCCTGACAAATAGGTTGGATGTGGCCAATGAACTTTGCCACCCTCGACTAGTAAACTCAACTGTGATATAAGTCACCCATGCAATGTGGAAATGTCAACTCAAAATGAAGTGGTGTCCTTGAAGAGTGGGGTGATAATCATGAGGAGAGAGAAATGCTTACAGTTAGTGGGGACAATGGTCCAAGAGAGGAAACTCATGTTAATGCCAAGCCACTAAAGCACTCCAAGATTTTAACCAAAAGAGGATATTATGTGTTGGCTCTAATTCATTTGCAGCATCACTCATTCCAAAAATAGGTAGAGGAAGTATGAGATAGTGCATCGAGCAACCTAGAGTGCCACCAAGGAGCTTCGAACCTTATCTGCAAGTGCTATAGGAGAAAGCTACAAGTAGGCCTGCAAATTGCTACAGGAGGGATGAGAGGAGCTATATGAGGAGTTGGGAGGAGAAAAAGGACTCACAGTGGCTCGATACTGTCTCAAAACCTTCATGCACACCCAGGATTGATTTGACAAGAATTAAGTGACACCCTCCTTTGTTTCTACACCCAATTGAATGAGAAATATGCTTAAAATTAAGAGACTATAACAATCAATTGATCAGTAGGAGGTATTTTTGAAGTTTGTTGTGGTTCAAAGAAGAGAAAATAGTTTTATTGATATCAATTTGAGCCACCCTTCTTCCTCACTACTACCAAGAACTTTACCATTGTTTCACCACTAAGACTGTTATAAATTTTTTTGAATTCCACACCTACATAGCATCAAGAAGTCATAGAGAGGAAATGGGGGGAGGATATAACAAAAGGGAACCCTCAGACACCAGGAGAATTCACCAACACCCTCCTT
The DNA here is from genome assembly GCA_000404065.3 of Pinus taeda. Lineage (NCBI taxonomy): Eukaryota > Viridiplantae > Streptophyta > Pinopsida > Pinales > Pinaceae > Pinus > Pinus taeda. Next base: position 131,952 of record APFE031709923.1, on the reverse strand, counting down.
TAGTTGACATATTTAGAAATGATCCAGGTGGCTCCAGACATGCTCAGAATTTAGCAGTGCCTTTGAATAAGCTCAAAAATAAAAGTCCTCATATTAAAGTGAAACTAGGACTAGATCATATTGCTAGTCGCCCTGATTCCAATAATGTGAACGACACTCAAATCCGAGTTCGTATGATCAAGTTATAGTTGGTCAAAGTTCTGATAAAACTTGGCCAAGTGGAAGTGATAACGAGGCAATAATTTGGTAGAGACCCGATGCACGGAATCTGGCCATCAGAACAAGCAAATTTGTTTCCTACTTAATTTCGCTAGTGACCCTTAAAAAACTGGTCGAAAATTTTGGCTCTATGTTTTATTAAAAAAATAATAATAATAAAATTGGGGTGGCGGTCTGCGACCCCCACAACAGTTCACATTATATCTATATATCTATATCTATATATATTATATATATATATATATATATATATATATATATATTATATATATATATATATATATATATATATATATTGTAATTAAAATGGGTTGGGGCCCACAGAAGACTTGGGACCCCACCCAACAGCCCATGGCCCACGACAATTTAACGAAACCACCGTTCAAACATAACCAACCGCACACAGTACTCCAACCGCATATCATTTTAACCATGTCACATTTGAATGTTGCCAATAGTAAATAGTTTCATGCCTATTTTGACAGCGACGATTATGACTGGTTAAAAATAAAAACACATGCTTTCTATTTGGGATCAATGGGGTTGGAACCCCCGACCACCCATCGCCTAATATCAGTCTTTTCCAACAATCCAAACGACCCATATGGAAAAATTTTCCCACCCAAATGTACTTAAACCTTTCATTGTCATTTGACTGGGCACTGATGGTGGAGAAGTGATCGAACTAGGAGTGGCCTAGGCAGCGGAACCATGAACGAGAGAATATGCCAAGATGCCAAAAAGACTCCCTTAGAGGGCCAGAGGTGCAAGTGACAAATTTTGACAAGTTTATAGTCATTTTTGCACGTTTTCTTGCCAAGAGTCCAACCGGGTAGTCTGTTTCCCCATATGAGCAATAGAAATTTAGGCGGCCAGCAACAAGTAATCTTGGCAAAATCTTGTGGAATCTAAAAGATTCCCTCGGAGGCTGATTTTTTATAGAGGCTGAATGATGCCAACTTTATATTCATTTTTCACATAATTTCACAAGGAGCGCAGTGGTGTGCTCAGAATATTCATTAGAGCAGCGTATTTTTCAGCTATCTTCATGAAGGAACCTTTGGGGGAATCTTCAAGATTCCCAAGGATCCAAAATTTGATCTTGTCAGGAAGGGGAAAATTTTATAGTCGTTTGACACGATTTCGTGCCACGAATTCAGGGATGATGTATTTTTCAACAACTGAGCTTTGCATTTTCCATCCATCCCTGAAAGTGGAGGTAAATGATGTAGTTATGTCATGCTTTTCTTCTGATTTGTTGAGATCCCTATTACCATTATGTTTAGGAATACTTGTAAGACACGTCATGTGAGAATTGATTAGCTTGTCATGCCGAAGGAAGACCTATTTGAGTGAGAGTTCCTATAAGAGGATGTCTAATGGAGAGACATGCCACTCTTGTTAACAAAATTTGCCCATATGAGTGAGAGCCTAAGAACGTCTCGTGGAGAGACATGCCACTCTGGTTGAGGGGATTTATCCTTGTACTATGTACTCATCATCATCTTGCAACATTTAATGAAGCGGCATCCCCTCTCTTGACACCAGGGCCTGGAGACATAACCCACCTTGGGTGAACTCTGTTATCAATGTCATATGTGTTCTTGATTTGATAGTTTTCATTATGTTTCATCTTCTTTCAATATGCACATGTGGATTTTTCATACTATTTCATATGAAATTCTACTAACATCACAAAAGTAAAAGGTCTTTGTTAATTCCACTAACCGAAGAGGTCTAGATCAAGTTTGGTATCAGAGTGGTCTTCTAACTTATGTGAATTGCATGATTAAACATGCAACAAGAAGGGAAATGGAGAACAACATATATCCCTATGAGGACCTCCTAAGGATGGCACACATGGTAGACATAATGTATGCAAATTATGAGGAGAAGATGGAAAGAGAGAAATTGGAGAAAGAAGGAGTAGAGAATGAGGCTCCATCCCCATCTTCCAGTGATTGTTCATCTTCTTCATCGTCTTCTCATCATTCCAATGAGGAGATCAATCAAATCCTTCAAGCAGAGAATGTTGAATTGAGAAGAATTATACGAGAAGAAAAAGAGGAGAAGCAAAGATTTCAGATTCAGTTACGAGCCACAAAAGAGGCCTTGGGAGAGTTGAGCACAACGAAGGCTTAGCGAAGCCATCACCTCCTATTTCAGAATCAACAACTGAGGTAAACAATGTTGATCATTCTTCAGTTTCATTTTCACATGAGGCTATTTATGTTGGAAATATGGAGGTACCCATTTCAGAAACTAGCATGAGATTCCTTACCAAGATGGTTTATAAAGGAGGAGCACTTGGTGTTAATGGCCAAGGGATGACTCAGCCATCGGAGGTTGTACAAATACCTCGATTTGTAGGTTTGGGTTAAACTGAAGGAGAGTGCTCAAAGGTATCATAATCTTCCAAGACATTGTTGAAGCCATTGGAGAAAGAGGATGATTGGAACACGTCACAATCCTCCAATGGCAGTGCACATCGCAGATAAAGAGCTAAGGCAAGCTCTCATCACCAAGATCGCACCATAAATAGTTGAGAAAGGCATAACAAGTCTCAGTGTTCTAAAGTTAATTTTGATTACAAGCATGTTAATGCTGAACATAAATCATGGCATAGAAAACTATGTAGTTTTTGTAGAATGCATTACCATGTAGTTGTTGAGTGCTGGAAGAGAATGACAACAAGAAAGAGGATGAGGTGTGAAAGGCCTTTTCCACATAGAGGAAAGAAGAAGGTTAAGCAGGTTTGGAGGAAGAAGAATTTTTGTAGTCATTGCAAGAAAGATGGACATCAAAGAGCCACATGTTGGAGACTCCATCTAGAGCAATGTCTCAAGGACAAAGTACCTATGCAGGAACCAGTTGGAAAATATGTTCAACAAGCCAATCAGCTCCAGGATGATGACCCATTCACTTTTACGAGTGAGAACTGGTTTTACAAGATATGGTAGCTTGTCATGGCTGCATTTTATAAATCAGGTGGTACAATTTAAACTGTAAAAGTGATGATGTGTTTTCCATCACTTATTAAAGCAACAATGTTGTTTTGGCCTTTATTGATAGTTGGGGTATTTGTTTATATTCTGATGTAAACTTGTCCAAAGAGTGCTTCTTATAAACTCTTGGCAAGTATGGGGATGCTTCATTCATGGTTGGTCATGTAATTGAGCATGTAATTTGCAAATATGTAATACAGGTTTGTAGAGGATGTGGGTGTCAGCTCATCATTTATGAATCGAAAGAACAAGGGTGAAGGAGAAGGAAGTGTGGCATGTCAGGACACTTTTGGTGCAGACAATGTAACACATAAGTTGTAGATTATGTTCATTCTTTTGGAGGACCAAAATCTCCTCAGTGGAGAGGAATGATCTGGGTGGCTCCAGACATGCTCAGAATTCAGCAGTGGTTTTGGATAAGCTCAAAAATCAAAGTCCTCGTATTGAATTGAAACCAAAACCAGATCGTAGTGCTCGTTTCCCTTATTCCAATGATGCAAACGACACTGATATCCGAGTGTGTATGCTCAGTTTATAGCCGGCCAAAGTGTTGGCATTATGACACAAGCTTGGCACTATGGCACAGGTATTGTCCTTGATGGCAACTCACTCGGCAAATCACTCATATGATAGTTCAGGCTCACAGGCTCTCAAAATAAAGGAAAAGGAGGTATACCTAGGTTCCCGTTGACCAAGCCGCATATACACATAGATTCACAGAACAAAAGGCGTGTATGTGTATACATGCACTTTCATGCACAAAAAGGTGTGTACAGTTTGGAAAACTTGTTTTTTGGTCCTTGGTATTTGGACCTATGGTTTTGGACCATGGTATCTCGACCGAAGTGTTGAACCCAGGTATTTGGACCTAGGTATTGGTTCTAAGTGGTTTTGGACCATGGTATTGAGTAAGACCTAAGACTATAAAAGGGAAAGGATATCATTGGGCAAAGGCACTCAAGGATTGAATATCTTATGAAGAGAAAGATCTAGAATATTGGTCATTGGGTTATGGTGTACAGCGGGATTTGAATCAAGGAGGAACTTGAGCGCTAGAAGAAGGATAAGTTATATTGATGGGTCAAGATCTTAAGGCTTGAAGAGAAGTATCTTTTTGTGATTTTGATCTTTCATATTTGGCACATGACTTGATCTATAAATCTAATGAACTGGGTATAGCTGATGTCTGAATAGTTGAAAAGGGTAAATTATCTTTTACAGATCTATACGCAGGTTCAGCATAGCAAAGGTGTATACACACGATGGTTTGGTAGTTCAAAATAGCGTATACGTAGGTTTGCCTTAATATAGCAGTGTCCACACGCAGGTTCTACATATTGAAGTAGCGTACATCTCATAGAATATGTTTTAGCTACTTTTGTTTAATGTTGCAGTGTTCTGGGTTCAAAATTGGGTTTTGGTTATTGTACTGTATTCTGGCTAAAACTTTCAGAGAAGTGATTTCTTGATTCAGTTTTTGGTTGGTGTAAAGGAGATTGGTTGATGCAGATATTTGATGTTTGATTGATGTTATTGATGGATCCAGTCTCAAAATTTATGAAACATGGTCCCTATAAGAAAAGAGAAGGTTGTAGCCTTCTGTAGGTCAACACCTACGTACTAGTACATCAGCTAGTACAAGAACTAAGGGGGTTGTAGCTCCCTTCCAGGAGAAGCTGGACAACGAGAGAAGGTTGTAGCCTTCTTCAGGTAGAAGCCTGCGTACTGGTATAATACTACACCAGTACAGTAGTATTGTAAAAAGAAGTTTCTTATTAAAGGAAGATAGAGATGAATTGAAGCAGGTGGTTTTCACTCACATTGGGTTTCCACCTTATATCTTGTGTTCATGTGTGTGATTGCCTGTACTATTTACTACACTTGATTACTGTTTTATGGTTCTGATACACAAATTAAGATCAACTAACTAAATTAGAATTATGCAAGATATATGGGTTTTTCTCTAAACACAGTTGTGTATATACATAGGTTTACTTAACAGAAGTAGTGTATATCAATTTGTTTATGGAAATGAAAAAATTTCTAAATTGCTAATATTGATTCACCCCGCCCCCCCTCTCAGTATTATTTCCAACAATTAGGATCAGAGTCAGGTCCTTCAGAAGAAGCTTGATCACTTGAAGGAAGATCTATCATCATGAGAAACTACGAAAAGGAAGCATCCATTAGGCCACCAATCTTTGATGGAAGCAACTTCATCTATTGGAAGGTAAGAAACACAACCTATCTTCAATCTCTTGGTATAGAAGATTGGGATATTGTGGAAGTAGGATACACATTTCCATCAGCGACCCCTACAAATATGGCTGGTAAAAAGAAGTAGGAAACAAATGCAAAGGCTGTCAATACTCTATTGGGGAGTCTATCTCAATCAGAATTCATCAAATTTATGCAGCTCAAAACTGCCAAAGAAATATGGGACAAGACCATTCTAAGCTATGAAGGAGACGATCAGGTAAAACGTGCAAAACTACAATCTCTTAGAATTAAATATGAAACTCTCAGAATGCAAAATGATGAAAGTGTTGCTATTTATTTCTTACGTATAAATGAGATTGTTAATCGCATGAAAAACTTGGGTGAAGAGATAAAATAAGTTACTTTAGTTGAAAAGGTTCTAAGATCTTTGTCTTCTAAGTTTGAATCAAAAGTTTCTGCCATAGAATAAAAGAAAAATCTTCAAAGTATTACCATGTCACAACTGCGCGGAATCCTAATTGCTTTCGAAATGAGAAAAGGGGGTCCATCGACATGCGAGAAGATGCATTCAAAGCTTCAGGAAAAGGAAAATACAATGAGTCAGGACATACGTCAGAAGGAGAGGAAGAATCAAACTTTGTCAAGAACCTTCAATGGGGTTCTGGAAGATTCAGAGGTAAACTACCTTTCAAATGCTTTACTTGTGGAAGAGTCGGTCACTATGCAGCCAAATGTCCTCATAAAGATAAGCTTGATAAAGGTAAGGAACCAGTTAAATGGAACAGAAAACAGAACGTAAGTAAGAAGAGCTATTATACACATGAAGACGACTATGGATTTTCAAATAGTGATGATGATGAACATGGTAATGATTATAGACTTTTGATGGCTTTTGAAGATGATGATTTCTTGGATGCTATAGATGAATATGGTCTATATGAAGAAATTTCAAAATTTAAAATTTGTTTAGAAGAAACGAGTATGATTATAGATACTCTAACATTCCAACTTGCTAAAAGGGAAAAACACAATGAAAAGTTAGAATGTGAAATTGTGGGACTTAGAAAAGATATTGAGAAAACAAAAGCTCTTAATCTTAGATTTGCTAAAGGATCTGAAACTTTAGATGAGATTATCAAAGTGTAGCATTCTCCTCTAATCAAGACAGGTCTCGGATATACTGAAGAATCATCTCAAGCACAAAAGCCATCCACCTCCAAAAGTTATCTTAATGCAGCAAGGAGAAGTGAACAGGTCGACAGTTGTTAGCAAAGGCATAAAACGGATCACCAGGTAAATAGAGGCCAATCTACTTCAAGGATGAACAAAAGCTACAACCAACCGCAGGTAAATCATTCTCAATTTGCCTCAAGAATGAATGTCAATGGAAACTACAATCACCTGGTCGGTAGATTTGATAATCGAAGGAATTTCTTTAATGGCCATTGTTTCTCATGTCATAACTTTGGACACAAAGCACGAAATCATGACTACAGAAGCAAGAAATCAAAGGAGTGTGATGGGGATCATGAAGAGGACCTACAATAACTTTTCTACTCTTGAAAATGAAATAGAATGCTCTATTTGTAACAACGTCGGTCATGAAGATTCTGAATGCAAAAGTAAGTTTCGACAAACATCTCAGAAGGAGCAAGCTTCATTGGGTTCCAAAACATGGAGAAAGAAAGAACCGCAACCAAAGAGATGTGGTATAGCCTTATATGCAGAAGGACAGGAAAATTAGTGGTACATTGACAATGGATGCTCGAAACATATGACAAGTGATAAAGAAAAACTTCAGTCATATAGTGCCTTAGAAAAGGAAAGGAATGTCTCATTTGGAAATGACACCCCTGCAACTCATAAAAGGTAAAGGCTCTGTTCTTTTGAAAGAAAAGGTCGAAGCTGGAAATGTTATGTATGTTTATGGCTTAAAGCATAATCTATTGAGAGTTCGTCAAATGCGTGATCAAGGAATCGAGGTAGTATTTCGATCAAATGGATGTATTGTTCGTGAGCTTGATATAGGAGAAACAGTGATCAAAGGCATAAGAACTCCAAATAATATATACATACTCAAGGGAGGACAACAACAATGCTATCTAAGCAAAAATGATGAACACTGGCTATGGCACAGAAGATTGGGGCATCTAAGTTTCCCTCAGATAGGGAAAGCATGCAAATATCAAGTTGTTTGCGATCTTCCTGACATCAGAATTCTAGACAATACAATATGAAAATCATGTCAGTTTGGTAAGCAAACCAGAACACATTTCCCTGAGAAGGAAGGATCAGCTAGTAATCCACTTGAACTTGTCCATATTGATTTATTTGGTCCATCAAGGAAAAAGTCACCTCGTGGAGAAGAATACTTTATATTGTTCATTAACAACTTTTCCAGGATGTGTTGGATAGGACTTCTGAAGCATAAAGACAAAGCTTTCGAAAAGTTCAAAGCTTTCAAAGCCTTGGTTGAAAATGAATTAGATCGCAAAATCAAATGCCTCAGGTCTGATCGAGGAGGGGAATTTACCTCGAATGAATTTTTCGACTTTTGTGAAGAATATGGAATAAGAAGGGAATTCTCTACTACAAGAACTCCTCAGCAAAATGGAGTGGTAGAAAGGATGAACATAACGGTTCAACAAATGGCTCATGCTATGCTTGATGAGTCTGGAACTCTTGCAACCTTCTGGGGTGAAGCTGCATTTGCTGCCATTACTATTCTCAACAAAACAAACGTCTGGGAAAACAACACTCAAACTCTTCATGAACTCTGGTATGGTAAGACTCCTACTGTAAAATACTTCAAATTTTTTGGAAGAAAATGTTACATCAAAAGGACTGATGAAAATCTTGGCAAGTTTGAACCTAGAGCAGATGAAGGCATTCTCCTTGGTTCCTCTTGCCGAATTAAAGGATACAAGTGTTACAATAATAGACTTGGTAAAATTGTTGAAAGTATTGATGTGGTGGTTGATGAAGCAGGCAATAATCCAAAGCAGGTAAAATCCGAAGATTTTGAAGATGATGATGAGGACTATCCTTCAACATCAAATCAGACTAATGTTGAAGAAGAAACTTATCAACCACCAGAAGAACAGATAAAGGTAGAAGAAAAGACTCCATCCAGGTACATCCAGAAGAACCATCCAGAGTCTCAAATTTTGGGGCAAAAAGAGGCAAGTATACAAACAATATGAACTATTAAGAAGCTTCAAGATATCTAGCATTGCTCTCCTCTGTCGAACCACAAAATATAAGTGAAGCATGCAAAGACGAATGATAGGTCAAGGCCGTGAATGAAGAACTTGAGCAAATTTAAAAGAATAACACTTGGGAATTGGTTCCTATACCTAATGATAAGAATACCATAGGGACCAAATGGATATTCAAAAACAAGCTGAATGAAAATGGAGATGTTATTAGAAACAAGGCTAGACTTGTGTGTAAAGGGTATGCTGAACAAGAAGGTATAGACATTGAAGAAAATTTTGCACCGGTTGTCAGATTAGAAGCCATAAGAATGTTCCTTTCTCTTTCTAGCTTTCAGAAGATCAAAGTATATCAAATGGATGTGAAATTTGCCTTTCTAAATGGAGACTTAGAAGAAGAACTGTATATTGAGCAACCAGATGGAGTTATCCTTGGAAATGATCCAAAATTTGTATGCAGACTTAGAGGCTCCCTATGGTATTAAACAAGCTCCAAGGGCTTGGTATTATCATCTGGACAAATACCTCCATCAACAAGGTTTTTCAAAAGGATCAGCAGATAGCAATCTTTATATAAAAATTGACAATGATAAATTGCTAATACTTGTTGTGTACGTTGATGATATCCTCTTTGGTAGCAATAAGAAGCCATGAGTCAAAACTTTGCTTTGGTGATGCAGAAAGAATTTGAAATGTCCCTGCTCGGTGAGATCAGATATTTTCTTAGTTTACAAGTCCAATAAAACAAAGACAGTATCTTTCTATCACAAACCAAGTACCTCAAGCAGATCTTGAAGAAATATGGCATGGAAGATTCGAAACCAGTATGTACCCCTATGGTAACAAGATGCAGCCTCAGTGCAAATCATGAATCAGCAGCAGTACATCAACCAACCTATAGATCCATGATTGGTAGTCTGCTTTATTTGACAGGTACCCGACTAGACATCGTGCATGTAGTGGGAATAGCTAGAAGATTCCAGGCTAATCTAAAAGAAGCACACCTTCAGGCAGTTAAAAGGATTTTCAAATATCTTCAAGGAACACAAAACTATGGCTTATGGTATCCTAGAGATACAGATCTCACACTTCATGCATATACAGATGCAGATTTTGCAGGAAGCATGGATGACAAAAAAAGCACTAGTGGTGGTGCATTCTTTATGGGGTCCAGATTAGTATCTTGGTTCAGTAAGAAACAAAGTTCAATTGCATTATCTACAGCTGAAGCAGAATATGTGGTTGTTGCATCTTGTTGCACACAACTCCTTTGAATGATGCAAACATTGCAAGACATTCAAATCACTTGTACTCCACCTATCTCCATTTTTTGTGATAATATAAGTGCAATCAGTATTTCAAAGAATCCAGTCATGCATTCAAAGACCAAGCACATACATATCAAATATCATTTTCTCTGGCAACAAGTGCTTGAACAAAAGGTCAAATTGGAGTATGTTCCCTCCAAGGAACAGGTTGCTAATATATTCACCAAACCACTACCCAGAGAGACATCTCAATACCTCAGATAGAATCTAGGAGTAGTTGATGCATCATATTGTTTTTGACACTTATCTGTTTAAGAGAAAAATGGTTGTAAGTGAGTTTCATGAAGAGCATCCGCGTACATATGCCTGCTTTTGTGGATACAGTCGCGTATATGTTGGTTTGAAGAAAAACAGTGGGCCAGACTTAGGATGAAAAGAGTCTGATATGGGTCTGATAGAGACCATCTGGCACAGGTTCAGGGGGAGCATATACTTCTAATAATGCATTGTTGGCATTATCTTAGAAGATATTGGTACAACTTCACAATTGTTTTTGATTCAAGTAGAACTGGTGCAGAGGGAGATCATGGGTGTTGGTTTGGATGATGATTAACAAATGTTGTTGTTGTCTATAATAGTCTTGTCTCTATGTCATGTAATTCTTTTATTATCAAGGTCATGTAACAACCTATTTTGGTTTCCCCACTATGCCTGGGATGGATGATGTAATGTTCTTGTTTTATCATGTGTAAACTTTTGGTATATCCCCACTTGGTTGGGTGGATGAGTCAATATTGGTATATCTCCACTTGGTTGGGAGATGGATGTATGTATGAGCCTTTGGTGATATGAAGGTCATTTATGATGTACAGAGTCATGTTCTTTCTTGTAGAACATCTTTTTGCAGACCTTGCCAACAGTCAGGGGGAGCATGGACAGAACAGCAGAGCAGAGATTTCAGCATGAACTTAGGGGGAGCATAACCCTTTGACCTTGATGACAAAGGGGGAGAATGACTTTGAGTGACTTGGGGTTGCCATAAAGTCCAAAGGGGGAGATTGTTGGCATTATGACACAGGCTTGGCATTATGGCACAGGTATTGTCCTTGATGGAAACTCACTCGGCAAATCACTCAGATGATAGTTCAGGCTCACAGGCTCTCAGAATAAAGGAAAAGGAGATATATGTAGGTTCTCGTTGACGAAGCCGCATATACACGCAGATTCACAAACCAAAAGGCACGTATGTGTATACACACACTTTCATGCACAGAAAAGCATGTACAGTTTGGAAAACTTGTTTTTTGGTCCTTGGTATTTGGACCTATGGTTTTGGACCATGGTATCTCATCTGAAGTGTTGAACCTAGGTATTTGGACCTAGGTATTGGTTCTAAGTGGTTATGGACCATGGTATTGAGTAAGGCCTAAGAATATAAAAGGGGAAGGATATCATTAGGCAAAGGCACTCAAGGATTGAATATCTTATGAAGAGCAAGATCTAGAATACTGGTCAATGGGTTATGGTGTATAGCTGGATCTGAATCAAGGAGGAACCTGAGTGCTAGAAGAAGGATAAGTTCTATTGATGGGTCAAGATCTTAAGGCTTGAAGAGAAGTATCTTTGTGTGATTTTGATATTTTATATTTGGTGCATGACTTGATCTATAAATCTGATGAACTGGGTATAACTGATGTCTGAATAGTTGAAAAGGGTAAATTATCTTTTACAGATCTGTACGCAGGTTCAGCATAGCAAGGTGCATATACACGCTGATTCGGTAGTTCAAAACAACATTTATGCAGGTTTTCCTTAATATAGCAGTGTATGCACATAGGTTCTACGTATTGAAGTAGTGTATGTCTCATAGAATATGTTTTAGCTACTTCTATTTATTGCTGCAGTGTTCTAGGTTCAGGATTGGGTTCTGGTTACTTTACTATATTCTAGCTACAACTTTTAGAGAAGTGATTGTTTGATTCAGTTTTTGGTTGGTGCAAAGGAGATTGGCTGATGTAGATATTTGATGTTTGATTGATGTCATTGATGGATCCAGTCTGAAAATTTATGAAACATGGTCCCTGTAAGAAAAGAGAAGGTTATAGCCTTTTGTAGGTCAACACCTATGTACTAGTACATCAGCTAGTACACGAGCTAAGGGGGTTGTAGCTCCCTTCTAGGAGAAGCTGGAGAACGAGAGAATGTTGTAGCCTTCTACAAGTAGAAGCCTGCATACTGGTATAAGACTGCACCAGTACAGTAATATTGTAAAAAGAAGTTTCTTATTAAAGGAAGATAGAGACGAACTGTAGCAGGTGGCTTTCACCCACATTAGGTTTCCACCTTATATCTTTTGTTCATGTGTGTGATTTCTTGTACTATTTACTGAACTTGATTGTTGTTTTATGGTTCAGATACATAGATGAAGATCAGCTAACTAAATTAGAAGTCTGCAAGATATACGCGGTTTTATCTAAACATAGTTGCATATATATGTAGGTTTACTTAACAGAAGTAGCGTATATCAATTTTTTTATGGAAATGAAAAAATTGTTAAATTGCTAATACTGATTCACCA
>APFE031709923.1:98736-119427 GCA_000404065.3 Pinus taeda | reverse complement strand
GAATATTTCCGGGAAAACTAGTGTCTATTTGATCTGCTAGTCCCACTAAGACTCGTAGCTATCTTAGAAATAAACAATTCAAAGTAACTTGTTTTTGCCTTTATGGATGATAGATAAGAGAGAATCAGAGAGCACCAACCTTAATCTTTCGCTTGGCTCCTTGCTTGTTTCCTCTCTCCTTTGATAGAGCTTGCCACTCCTTTTTCACTTGTCCCACTTCAAAGAACACCTGTAGAGGCAAAGCAACAAAACACCATCAAAGAATAGAGATCTATGATACCATAAACAATGCAGAATCAGAAGTACATTAACCATACAATTGCATTCACAAATACAAGATTCACAAATATACAAGTATATGGAGTAAAACTCAAATAACTTTATTGATAGTAGAAGTAGAAGAGAGGATTACAACTCAGCTTTCTGATTCAACATCATCCTCCCAGCATGAAAGCCCTCTTCACCTCATGAAAAGCAAGATCACCCAACAATACAATGTCTCAAAGAGAAACCAACAGCACTTCCTTACAAATTATAAAATTCCAGCCTCTAGATCTTTATGATGAGGGATCCATATATAGATGTTTGCAGCGGGGTGAGTCAGCTTCTGGGTTTTTTATTAGTGTCGTTTCACTGATAGTTCTTGGTTCCACTTGGAGATTTCATGATCTCTTACTCATCTCTGGGCGAATTCAGAGAGGCATGTTTCATATGAGAAGTTTCTAGAAGATTCTCTAGGTTTCCACTTAGCAAACTATCTCTACCATTTGTCTACTCTCGCCCATCACACCCTACAGAAGGCCTTTTCAGTATGCATCACACCCCCCATGTGTAATAGGTGAGATGCATCACACCTTGACCAAGGAGCAGCCTATATGGGTCAGTTTTTGCCAGTTCTAAGTAGTTTTTCAGGTGGAACTTCTGGGAAATGATGTAATCAGTTGACCATGATCCTTTAGGGTATGAAACAACACTTTTAGGGGTTTAAGAGCCCTTGGTTTATCAACATATGTGATTGGGGTTGCAGTGCCCGAATATGTCTATAACAGTTGCCCCCTAAAGCATGAGATCCTAAATCTTCTGATGTCGGGTGAAATGCTTTATCGTGAGTATCCGAGGTTTTTCAAACTGGAAGGTGACCTGTAATAAGATACAATACAATACATTATCTTCATATTATTTTCATGATCTAGCTGAGGTGGGCATTCCCATGTTTAGCTTTATAAATTCATTTTCATGTACATAGGACAGACAATCATCTGCTATTGTAGACTGGTGATTCTTGTAGAGCCATTATCCCTTAGTTTTGATGATCATCTATGCAGATATGGAGTACATTTGATGTCTTTATTTTCTTGAATATATCGCAGCCCGGATGGAGGAAACTAGATGTGGGGTCTTCAAACTTGTTCAATCTTCACCCGATGTACAAGTCGATCCATGTGAAAGGATGTTCTGAAGTCGAACATGGAAAGACATCGCCTGATTTACCAGCCAATGATGTAAGTTGTTAACAGGTGTGAGAGGAATCACCGATAATGATAATGACCCTCAAGGTACTATAGTATAATTCACGTGGTGTGAATATATGAGTCGATGTTGAACACCGCATAAAATCTTTTGGTCAAAGGCCATTGATGTAAACTTGTCACCGGAAGTGAGAAACTTTCCATTGAGGCATGCAAGCTTCAAAGTACTGAAAGGGTTGTTCCTAAGTCAACTTCTTGGATAATGAGCTGATGTCAACAAGAAGTGACCCATCATAGGATGGCCTTAATGGATCCCACATATACGACACGAAATGAAGAAAATGATTTTATGGAGGTGAAAACGATCTGATGATACAAGGTTCAAGAATGGTTGTCATGAAAAATGGAGAGTGAAGGTATTGTAGTGGATGAGGCATTAGCTGGGTTGGTGAATTCTCTAAGCGACTTCTCTTGAACATATCGGTGACACTGAAATGGATTGGTAGCATTAACCCTAAAAATGGATGGTACGAAGGACCAATGGTGATGTGACCGGTGAACGGAATAATCCAACCTGACTCAATTATGGTGATGGAGTGAAAGTGTCATGTTCAAGAGCGACCTACTACCAATGAATTTCTTCAAGTTTTCTTCCCTTTTCCCCAGTCATTGCTGACCAGTACCTCTTTATTTTTGTCAAGCTTGAGGAAGATAACATATGCTTGTTCTATAATTTGCCCTTCAGGCAAACCTGTTGCTATGTTTCAGCGAGCCTAGCGATAGTGAAACTCGCTCTTGGTCGGACGGACAAGTTTGTCGCTATTGTTTTAACGAGTTTAACGACAAAGATAACTCAAACCTTTTCATGTTTAGAGAGTTTGAAAAGGGATGAAAAGGAAACTCCAGTAGTCCTTTTTCGTGGTATAATCCCTTAAGTCCGAAAAAGTATAAAATAATATGAAAGGGATGACTTTTCGATAGTTTTAACAAGATGAGAAGGACAAGCGCTCGATTTTTTTATGGAATGATCCCTCAGGTCCAAAAATATTTAAATGTAGAGGATGGATGGCGCTTCCCTTTACTTTAACGAGCTAGAAAGGCCAGTAGCTCAACGATCTTTTCATATTTTACGAGTCTAAAAAGAGCTTAAAAGAGACTCGTTTTTTAGGAACGAGTGGTGTTTTCGAGTAGTAACTGGTTCCAGGTAAGTTTGGAACTTCTCAAACATGGCAGTGTAAAGAGGGTGGCTAACAGAATCACTCGTCGCAGTTGTTCCTCAAAAGGGTAAACAATCAAGTGGAGGCATATGATCGGCTAAAAGAGTGGAGGTGATTGTAAGAACACGACCAAGGCTTAAAAGGCTGATAGCAATGCAATCACAAAGGTTATTTACTGAAAGGCGAGTTTATTTTTTAATGAGCTTGAACCTTGTGCCAACATGTGCTCAGTGGCGAGTTTATTTTTTAATGATCTTGAACCTTGTGCCAACATGTGCTCAGTGCTAGGTTTATTTTTTAATGAGCTTGAACATTGATCGCTCCAGTCATCTTTAAAGATGTCTCTTATTAGTAGGTTCATTTTTTAGTGAGCTTGCCCCATGCAAAACTTTGCTCAGTGTCTTTTGTATGCAGGCTAGAAATGACCAACTACAGAACTAACTACACTAAGAATTAATGAACTACTGAGGTTAGGTAGGATAGTTTCCGACAAAACGTGTCCTTTGCTTTGTCGAGGCCGCCGACAAAGGTGAATGGTGGATCAAACCAATCACCTAACCTAAGTAATTGAACTAAAAGTTAGGCTAAAATACTACGAGGTTAGAGTTACGCTGGTCACTTTTCACTTGCGTAAAAAAGGTTTGCATGCCCCCAGGTATAAAGAAAAGTAGAGTTTCCAAGTTACCATATGTAAGTCCTTGCATTTAAGCAAGATTGTTTCATCTGCAGAGCAGACAAAACACTTCCTTGGCTTTGTCCATCGAAGTAGACAAAGGTGAATGGTGTGGGTCGGCACTTCCAATCACATAACCTTCGAGGAGATCCTGTTTCAGACTAATCCCATATCCTACACAGAAATGGCGTTTCAGACCAATCATATAACCTACGAGGAAATCTATATTTTCATCTGGGTTCACCTACCAAAGCAGACCAGGGTGGATGCCCCGTGGGTTTTGTCACATTCATCGAATCACTCACGGTAATTAGGTGGATGAACTAGAGGTTGAAGAGAAATTCCTTGTGCAAATAGACCATTTAGGGATGGTGTTTGACTCGTAGCCTGTTTGAACTAGGAAATGAAAGCTGGTCAACAAGCTGTACCATTCTGCCTTCATACGGGAAACACATCACCCGAAAGAGTGTGGAAATAATAGCTCCCATCCTGTAAATGTGGTCATGCCCAAGGAGTAGATTGTAATCTAGTGGCCCTTGGAATACCATCACGTTCAAATGAATGGTTTTCCTTCTAAAAGTTATGGGCAAATTTGGAAGGATCCCTAACGGTTGATTGGTTCCTTTATTAAAGCCTGACAAATTTCGATTCTCAGGCAGAAGCGATGGTGAACCAAACACTTTCCAAGCAGTTGAGGAAAGGATACTCACGGAAGCCCCTTCATCTATGATAGTGCCAGACATGATCATTCTATAAACTTGTACTATGATTTGGAATGGTACAATAGATGTAAGGCGGGGTCCCATTAGTAGATTCCAATCTAAGGAAATGACTAGATTGCTTGGAGGGGGGACCGAATAAACGGCTGGATGAATCTCTTGAAATGGGGAACTTCCCTCTTGTAGTAAGGGAAAGGGTAGATTTCCCCCATGTTCATCAGACTCTATATTAACAAAAGGAATTTGAATGGTGTCGTTCTCATTCTCTTTCGAAACTGTATCATCTGAAGGTGGACCTTCTGAAGGCAAGACTGGGTCGGTTTCCGTCCCGACCTGTTGACTTTGGTCTGGTATGGACTCAGAGGGTTTATCTTTAATGATAGGCGTTTCAACTGACAAAAGAGGTATGTCAATCATATTTTCAACTAGCAATGGACTTGGCAAGAGTTTCTTGTATCCAGGCAGAAGTCGCTGCGGTGAAGCAGGACGGTTATCCAAGACACTTTTAGCTTCGTCTAGAAAAGGACAATGGTGGAGGGCATGATCGCCTTCACAAA
Organism: Pinus taeda; assembly: GCA_000404065.3. NCBI lineage: Eukaryota > Viridiplantae > Streptophyta > Pinopsida > Pinales > Pinaceae > Pinus > Pinus taeda. Next base: position 114,792 of record APFE031709923.1, on the reverse strand, counting down.
ACCTACAAGGAAATCTAGATCTTCCTTTTTGTCCATTGACTTCACTTCCACTAGTCGATGGTGTACTCTCAACATGATCAACAGAGGTTGATGACATCGGATGGTGCAAGTGGGGAGACCAGTTTCTCAAGACTCGCGGGATGCAAGGACAATCTCGATGAAAGTGGTTTCCTTTGCAAATTACGCATGGAGATTTGGGTTTGGAAGGTGCGGTGTGTGGATTCTCACAGGATGATGCATGGTTTCCCCCTTGCGTGACTGGATTCTTCTTCTTCTTCTCCTTCCCTTTCTTCTTCTTCTTAGTTACTTGGGTTTTAGTATCACTAGTTGCACCAAGCGAAGAGGAAGAAGGAAAGGGAGAAACAAATGAAGTAGAAGGTGAGGGAGAAACTCCAGTATCATCTGGTTGCTGATTCAATTGCTGAGGAATTACGGTGTTTTGAACGACAAAGGTCGAGAATATCCATACTGGTAGGCCAATTGTGATTCCTGGAAGGGACAACGTAGCCATATAAGGAGCACCAATATCTCCCAAAGAAGAGAAAGGACTAGGATTTCCCCCAAGGGGAAATCCTTGATTGGTGGGCTCCATTATCTCAACCTAAGATCAATGAAGGAAAAAGGATGTTATTCTAAATTAAATGAATTTTATGATGCTTTGACACAACTTGATTTTTCAATTTTTAAGAGTTGAGAAAAAGCTAAAGGTGACTCTAGTCGCCTTCGATTTTTAATGAGCTTGAAGTGACAAGTGCTCAGATGGACCTTTTCTTTTAGGGAGTCGAAAAGGAATGAAAGTGACTACACTGGAAGTCTAGACAAAGGGATTACCAAACCAATCACAAAACTGCAATATACACCTTGGTGGTAAATTAAAGAGAAATTACCAAGGAATTTACGTATGGCAGTCAATCTTCCCGAATGTTGTGTTCAGTGCATTGTGATCAATAGGGTGGCAGAAACGGCTTCCTAAGGATAAAGGATATCAGCCTATTATGGTCTCCCAATATATACTCGACAGTACGGGGAGCACAAGTCTGTACTGGCACTTGTCGTATCAAAGAGGAGGAATCACCCAACCTTCAATGAAAACGATAGTTACCAGGTTTTACGATGCCGAAATACGTCTCTAGCCTAGACTTCTAGATGTTGTGCGTTAGGTTCCAAAGCGTTTTTATGTTCATTGAGGTTGATTTTAGAGTTGATCTTTCTTAGAAATTTTTATTTCAAGGTTCACCACGTGATGTAGATGTAAAATTCCTAAATATGCAATCTAAAACGATAAACAGTCATTTGTTTTCTTTTAGCAATGAAAATCCTAGCTACTAAGGAAAGAAGAGTGTGATTCTTTCAATAGAGAGCAGAGAGCACACACTAAATGCACTTTTCCTAAATCATTTTCTGCATGCAGTCTAAATGCAAATGCATATGCATGTATTTGTTTTTCCACTTCCTTAATGTGTGAATGCCAAAAAGGAAAACTAAGTACAAATCTGAACTACTTTCGTGAAAGCGACACTTCAACAATTTCTTTTCAAAATGAAAGGAAGACTGAAACGACACTTTCAACTTCGAACGGAACACTGTTTTCGACACTTCAAATATTGACAATTCAAATTAAATACAATGGAAAAAGTACAATCGACTATCTAAAAGAGGAAGACTTTACGACACTCTTCTTCTTGACTCAAAACGACAGTTACGACACTTTTGAATCAAATGACAACAATTTGATTAAGCTACTTTTAGCAAAGGAGGACTGTAAATGATGAAAAATACATAAAAAAATGTTCACAATTCCTTATTAATGGAGGCTAAATAATGTAAGGAAGAAGGCTTCAACAATGAAATACTGATCATAAGCAGAAAAACTACTTAATAGAGCTGAAAACAATGAAGAAAAAACCAAATTCCAGAGAGGGAAATAGTCTCGTTCAATCATCGCACCTATCCTTAAGGGAAACAGGGATGCATCTCACCTACAGCACACAAGAGGTGCGATGCATCCAGACTGCCAATGAGAGACAGTGCGATGGACCAGGGAATGAAACTGAGCTTGGTTTTTTCTCAAAATTTGTAGCTAAGTTCAGTGATTTAGGCCGATCTATGATGGACAGTAAACACAAAGTATAGGGGTATGATCTTATGAGGTTATTGAGCTACCACTAGGGCACTTAGGATGTTTTCAAGTCGGATGTTCAATTCATAAACCAACCCGGAGATTGACTGAAGCAGCATTGATCTACTTTGCAGTTGCATAGCAAAAGCAGTTCGAAGGCTAGTTGGCTTAACTTCAGGCTCCGTCTGTATTTTATAAAGCAAACAACAGTAACAAACAAATAAACTATTCACTCCCCAGTGGAGTCACCATTTTGTTTCTGGGAAAACTAGTGTCTGTTTGATCTGCTAGTCCCACTAAGACCGGTAGCTATCTTAGAAACAAACAATTCAAAGTAACTTGTTTTTTCCTTTATGGATGATAGATAAGAGAGAAGTAGAGAGCACCAACCTTAATCTTTCACTTGGCTCCTCGCTTGTTTCCTCTCTCCTTTGATAGAGCTTGCCACTCCTTTTTCTCTTGTCTCGCTTCAAAGAACACCTGTAGAGGCAAAGCAACAAAACACCATCAAAGCATAGATCTATGATACCATAAACAATGCAGAATCAGAAGTACATTAACCATACAATTTCATTCACAAATACAAGATTCACAAATACACAAGTACATGGAGGAAAACTCAAATAACTATATTGATAGTAGAAGTAGAAGAGAGGATTACAACCCAGCTGTCTGATCCAACATCATCCTCCCAGCATGAAAGCCCTCTTCACCTCATGAAAAGAAAGATCACCCAACAATACAATGTCTCAAAGAGAAACCAACATCACTTCCTTACAAATTTTAAAATTCCAGCCTCTAGATCTCTATGATGGGGGGTCCATATATAGATATTTGTAGGGGGGTGAGTTAGCTTCTGGGTTTTTGATTAGTTTCATTTCACTGATAGTTCTTGGTTCCACTTGGAGATTTCATGATCTCTTACTCATCTCTGAGAGAATTCAAAGAGGCAAGTGTCATATGAGAAGTTTCTAGAAGATTCTTTGGGTTTCCACTTAGAAAGCTGTCTCTGCCATTTGTCTACTCACGCCCATCACACGCTATAGAAGGCCTTTTTAGTATGCATCGCACCCCCCGTGTGTAATAGGTGAGATGCATCGCACCTTGACCAAGGAGCAGCCTGTATGGGTCAGTTTTGGCTAGTTTTGAATAGTTTTTTAGGTGGAACTTCTGGGAAATGATGTAATTAGTTGACCATGATCCTTTAGGGCATGAAACAACACTTTTAGGGGTTTAAGAGCCCTTGGTTTATCGACATATGTGATTGGGGTTACAATGCCCAAATATGTCTATAACAATATCTATATCTATATATATTGTAAACAAAACGGGTCGAGGACCGCAGGAGACCCGAGACCCCACCTGATAGCCCACAGCCCACAGTTATGCAACAAAACCATGTTCAAACATAACCAACCACACATGGTACTCCAACCACATATGTTTTGAACCTTGTCACATTTGAATGTTGCTAACAATAAATAGATTCATGTGTATTCTAACCACGATAGTTATCGATGGTTAAAACAAAGAACACACGCTTTCTATTTGGGGGTTGGTGGGGTTAGAACCCCCAACCCTCAATCGCCCATCGCCTAATCTCGGTCTTTGCCAACAAGCCAAATGGCCCATATGAAAAAATTCATCTGTCCAAATGTATTTAAACCTTTCATTTCCATTTGACTAGGGGCTCGATGGTGGAGGAGTGGTGAAACCAGGAGTGGCTTGGGTAGCAGAACCATGAGCGGGGGAATATGCCAAGATGCCAAAAAGATTCCCTTACAGGACCACAAGTGCCAGTGATATATTTTGACAAGTTTATAGTTATTTATGCATATTTTCTTGCTAGGAGTCCAATCGTGCAGTCTATTTCCCCATATGAGCAACAAAAATTCAGGCGGCCAGCAACAAGGAATCTTGGTAGAGTCTTGTGGAATTTAGAAGATTCCCTTGGAGGCTAATTTTTTACAGAGGTAGAATGATGCCAACTTTATAGACATTTTTCACAGAATTTCACAAGGAGTGTAGTGGTGTGCTCAGAATATTCATCTGAGCAACAGATTTTTCAGCCATCTTCAGGAAGGAATCTTTGGGGGAATCTTCAAGATTCCCGAGGGTCCAAAATTTGATGGTGTCAAAAAGGGGAAAAGTTTATAGTCGTTTGACACAATTTTGGGCCATGAATTCAGCGGTGATGTCCACTTAGTAGCTAAGCTTTTCATTTTTTGGCCATCCCCAAAATTGGAGGTAAGTGATGTAGTTATGTCATGCTTTTCATATGATTTGTTGAGATTGTTTTTGTTGTTGAGATCCCTATTACCATTATGTTGAGGGATATTTGTATTCCATGTAATGTGAGAATTGATTAGATTTTCATGTCAAAGGAAGACTCATTTGAGTGAGGGGTCCTATAGGAGGATGTCTCGTGGAGAGACATGCCACTCTTGTTGAGGGAATTTTCCCATATGAATGAGAGTTCTTGAGAACGTCTCATGGAGAGACATGCCACTTTGGTTGAGGGAATTTATCCTTGTAATAACAAATAATTTACTATGTAGTCATCATCATCTTACAACATTTAATGAAGTGACCTCCCCACTCTTGACACCAAGGCCTGGAGACGTAACCCACACTGGGTGAACTATGTTATTAATGTGTTATGTGTTCTTGATTTCATGGTTGTCATTATGTTTCATATTATTTGAATATGCACATGTGTCTTTTTCATACTCTTTCATATGCAATTATGCTAACATCACAGAAGTAAACGGTCTTGGTTAATTCAGGTAGTTGAAGGGATCTAAATCAAGAAGACACCTGTGGTTGGGTTTCTTTGAGTTGTTAAATGGGTTGATGATATCTAGCCCATGAATTTTCCATGGAATTATAATCTCAAGAATAAGACAATGCTACAACAGTTATCATAGGGTTGGTCATCTCTCTTAGAATTCAAACCATGAGTAGAGTGACCACCTTGCCTCTATGAATTAAGTGGAGCAAAGAAGACAAACAAGTAAGTTTCACTGCAAGGGAAAACTTCATCGTTTCAAAAGTGAAGCCTATAGAAGACAAGAATGGAATGAGAAGAGAAATTTTACCTTACCCTTAGGATGAGACAACTTACCATATCCTTAAATATATATCTTGTGAAGGGAGATTAAGTGTGGTTTTTGCCTACCACTTCAGGCTACTCTAGGAGATGAGATTTAAGGCATAATTACCTCTCTCTCAAAGACTTAGTGTCCCTTGTTTCCTCCTACAGTCAATCATGGGGATAAGCTAGAAGGTGAGGAAAGGAAAACACTAGAATTTATCTCACCATGGCCTCATCAAGTTAATATTGGTGGATTCTCTAAACCACTTGAGGATCCCTATCATATGGAACAAATTTGTGGACATGGACAAGGATATTTTCATAGAAACACAAACCCTCAACCAAGGAGAGACTCCAACCTCTAGTATTGGAGGAAGGGAAGGAAAAACAAAGGAATAACAAGGAGAAAAGATAGAGGAGGAAGAGGTAGCAAGAACAAAAGAAGAAGAAAGAAAAATAGAGGAAAATAGGTAGCAGAGATAGAGGAAGAATAAGTAGAGATGAAAGGAGAATAGGGGGAGAAGAAAGGAGAAGAAAGAGTAAGCCCCAATGATACTTCTTCACCCCAAGGAGCAGAAGATTATGAACCTGTTGTAGCTGCAACATTAGCTACATTGGGCACTCTTGTCAATCCCAAGAGGAAGCAATCAAGACCAAGTCAAATGTACTTAAGCACCAAGGAGAGCGCTAGAATTAGACAAGGGAAGCCACAAACTCCTACAAAGGTTCCTATAATTATTGATGAGTCACCAAGCAAAAAGGAAGAAATAGGACCCAGTGAAGGAAAGATTATGGAGGTCACTCCTCCTAAACCTAAAACCAAGTCACATATAGCACCTTTGAGTAGGCCTACCACTAGGTATGTCACCTTAAAAAAGCCAAGGACACGATATGCCTTTGAGGAAGAAGAAAAAGAGAAGTTATAGGAGGATCAAGGTTTGCTACAAGAGAGACAAGGTTTGCTACAGGAGGGGCAAAGTCTACTACAGGTGGGACATGGGAAGTTACAGGTGCATAAGAAAGAGTTACAAAAGGAAGCCACCAACACAAAGACTATTGGAAAGGACCTGCAAGAGCTCAAAGAACATAGCCCACAAACTATTCTAGTATCCTACTACAAATTCATTGAAGGAGTAATGATTATCCTTTAAAAATTTGCAACCCCACTCATTATGAGTTGAAGATAGAGAGAGGTAGAACCCACAGATGGATGCAAATTACTAAATATAAGAATGTGGAGGATTTAGGCTTCATGAGAGAGAAAGTAATTGAAATGGAAAAGAGTTAAGTGATTTGAGAATTAGAAATTTTATAATGAAGGAGTAACTACATGTAGAAAACATGAGGTTGAGAGAGAGGCTACAAGAGAAAAAACACAACTTGCCACCATGGAAAGTCTCTCCATGGAAGCCCTTCGATGCAGACAACCATTAAAGTCTTATGCCATCTTTATCAAAGAATAATGGTTGTAGTTCCAAATCAAAACTTTGGCACAATATGGATCTCTGCCTTTTCAAGACTATGAGCAGTTCATTGAATTTTGCAACCAAATTAACATGGAAGACAAGGAAAAATTGTTGAATTTTATATGCACAACATCACTTTTACCAATATTAATTTTTGGGATCCCAATTCAAGGTTGGAAGATATGCAATTGATGGCTTTAGCATCCTGGATGACTCATGAGGAGACAAGCGCTGAAGAGGTGAAAAAGGTAATGGGAAAAGAGGAGAAGGAACCATTGTATATCAGGGCAGAGCTCCCTAAGGTTATCATTAGCAATCATAACCTCATCTCCAATGATGCTTATTTAGCACCCAAATACATTGATACCGAGGAGAAATCCATTCTACACTTTGAAGACATATTTATGATGTTGGGAAAGTCTGTAAGATTACTAGAGGAGATGGCATGCCTTAACCCATAGCCTACATATCAGAGAATATCACTCTCCTGGAAGGCTAAGGAATTCCTTGGAGAAAACACCATTGTATAATAGGATCATGTAGAGGATGAAAATCAGGTGGATAGGACTCAAACTTGTTGCTAGGAATACAAGAAGGAAGAGTTGAAGCAAAAGAGTAGAAGGAGTGGAAAAGGATAGAGAGGAATGTAGGTTTTTACCCACAAGAGGGCACACCATCTGAGGAGCCTTGGGATGTCAAGGAGGCCACCAAGGCGATGAAAGAGCTTCACATGGATGAATGATTTTCTCAAAGAATGAGAAACACCTTCAGTAGAGGGGTGATGATGAGTCCCATCAATAGGTACATTTTGAATATCATTATGCCATCATCCAACCTTAAAACTATCCTTCTCTTATAGTAATTCACATTTTTTGTAATATTATGCTTAGTAAGAGGGGTAAAAGGTGTTTTTCATAGTATGTGGCCTAATGTGGTTTAATTGTAGGAAAATGAAGCATTTTTAAGGCTATTACTATGCAGGGGCTTGATGGAGACAACTAGGACAGAATCTAGGGTTTTTCCACCTCCTTAACTCCCTAAACTCGGCTTGGGATCACAATATCCTCTCTCACTAGTTCAAATTCATTGGAAACTGGGTGAATCGTAGTCCAAGTGAAGACCAAGAGGGACAAGATCCACCATTTTCGAGATCAAGGAGAGAACCAATCCTACTTTCAAGAGAGTTGTTTCAACTAAACTTTTGTATAAATAAACTAAAAGAAGAGCTCATTAGGACTCCAATTTTTTGTTCAACTAGGTGTAGCTATTGAGCTTCAAGCTTGACATTGTTACTTTAAAATTTTATTTGATGTATTAGACCTATACTTTTTTATAATGAGAAGCTAGATTAAGCTGCATCTAAGTTAGTTTCAAAGGGTAAGCCCCTTGGGTTTGGGCCCAACCGAGAGGCTTTGGTCCCTCTTCTTGTTATGTTACTTCTTGATTCCAAGCAGTTCATAGTTTCTTTCATTCCAATAGAGATTAATCTATAAAATCTTGTCGTTGTAGCCTCTACATCACCTCCCTTGTGGGAGAATGAGTGGAAGGATTCATAACCAAAGTCCAAAAATAATGTGTTTATGATTTCTTAGAAATAGATAAGTTGTCTTGTTTTACTTTTTTTTTCTATAACTTAGAAGTCAATTTAGTGATCAGATAAATCTTATGGCATAAATTAGATCTTATTTAAATTGAACTCATCTTTTCCATCATAAGTTATTTCATTTTGTTAATGATGAATGGATGCATGCATGTGATTGGTTGCAGGGATGGTTGATCTGCAAGGAAGGGCACCTTTACCACTTCCATATTGATCTCCTTCATCTTTTCTTTCCACTTCCAAATTCTATCCCAAATCCACGTTTTATAAGTCATTTTTCCTAGTATAATGAGAGCACTCATCCTAGTGCAAGATAAGCCTTTGAGAGGTCATGAGCTTAGCTAGGGGCTCAAACCAACCTCCCTCCATTTGATTCAACTTCCATCCACCTATCCATACCCTCAAGACAACATTTTCATGTTCAAAAAACACTCAGATGTCTTCTTGTAGCATTATAGGTCTTCTTGTAGCATTACAAACTTTCCTATAGCATTACAGACCTCATGTAGAAATCGCCTATAGCAAACCTATAACACTGCTTTCCTTCATAGTTTTTTATCCCCACAACAACTTTGACTTAGTATAGATTAATAATGCCCCCAACTGTGATTTTGTGATCAGGGAAAGTTCCTAGGCCACTCTAACCCTTCCTTTTCTTCACTGCAAAAACATAGTAGAGTTAGTTTTTTTATCACAAGTATAGTGCAAGTAGGTTAATGATTTACAAGAAAGTGTGAACTAGGTAGATCAAACATGCAATTCTGATTGATAGTTTGATGAATTATGCAAGATAAAATAGTTTCCTTTCTGCAAGTAGATTTGGTAGTTTGATGGATTTTGCAAGATAAACTAGCTTTCTTTCTGCAAGTAGATTAACCTTTGTCATTTCATGAGTTGATTAGTTAGAATTTACAAGTTGAGTCAATGGAATTTCCACTTTCATAGCTAGAAGTAATTTCCAATTGTACCTTTATCATCAAGCTTTCATTCTAATTTAGTAGGAGGAATAGTCTCTGAGCACTTTTGATATAATGTCATAACTGAGGGTGATATGAGTGGAATCCTATTTGTTGTGCATATAACACTGTCACCTCGAAGTTTATACAAACCCCGGGTTGATAATTTGAGTTGAGGAGCCCTTGGGACTTGCAACATTCTTGGTGCATCACCAGGGCTCACCACATATGAAAAGAAATTGCTAAAAAGAAACCACTGAGTGAGGACCCATCTCAAAATTAGAATAGACGATATAATTTGAGAAGCCAAGTTCCGGTTTCCAAATTTTGATAAGGCAAAAACTAAAAGAACTTTTGTTAAGGAAGATTACACTACATGCCAACTCAGAGTAGAATACTCAGAGAAAGTCTAGAAACACTACTACAACAAAGAGTACTTCCACCAATGGTAAAATCAAGTCCATTACTCTGGAAGTATGAGATCAAGTTACTTCTCCAGACACTTAGGCAATCCCTGATGCACTTGATTATAATATAGTTGAACACATGAAGAAAATTTGTGTTAACATTTCACTCTACGAACTTACAAGAATCATAAACCAGCAGGAAGTGGTCATCCACGCCCTTGAATAGTCCACCTCAGGTAACAATGCTTCTTCACAGAAGGGATATATTAAGTCTTTTGGTCCCTTAGAATCAGTACTTAACACATTAACATTAGAAGCTAACACGCTCTACCCTTCATTTTTGTTAACGTTTGAAATTTTTAATTACAATGTACACAATTTATTAGTTGATTATGGTGCATCAATGAACGTAATGCCTTTATTTGTAGCTAAGAAAATCAATGAAAAATGGGATAAAGAATATGCACAAATCATTCATTTGGACAAGACTCTTGGCCATGCTATCATTGAACTAAGAAATGTGCTTATCCACCTATCATCCAATCAAGGAGTTCACCAGTGTATAAATATAGTAATTGTTTACATTCTAGAAGCATATGGTGTATTTTTGAGTAGATACTGGTCCAACCAATTACAGGGGTATTTTGCTACTGACTGATCACATTTATAGCTTCCGTATAAGGGAAGAAATAACCAAATCCTGGTGAACTCAGAACCTTGCATGAAGCATAGTGTCACACCCTTCGAAAGGAAAAATGAACCAGTTGCTTTCACAGATCTAATATTTGGTAATTTCTTCTTGGACACTGAATAGGGTGCTACCTTGCTCAGCCTTCTCCAATCCCACCTGACATAGTTGAAACTCCTTCCTAGTCCAACTAGCAGAAATGACATTTGTACAGTACATAGTAGTAGTAGTAGTACTAGTACTAGTACTAGTACTAGTGTAGGGCATAGTTCTTATACATATGATGTTTGGACTTTATATTTTGACGGTTCAAATACACAGGAGGGCTTTGGATCTAGTTGTGTTTTAGTAGACCCATGATAGAGAAAACACCTTATCTCAAGCCACCTGGAATTTGAGTGCATGAATAACATGACAGAATATGAATCACTCATCTTAGGCTTACAAAAGGCCATTTACCTCAGTGTTGGGGTTCTCAAAGTAGTAGGTGACTATGAAATCACCGTATGAAAGTTACGTAATACTATACTCTATGTGTCACCTCATTTGAAAGGTTAAAAACAAGAGGTATGGTGCTTGATTTCTAATTTCCAAGCTTTTAATATCATATATGTTCCTATAATGTGTAATGCAGTTGCGAATACATTAGCAAATGCTGCTGCTAGGTTGTCACCGCTTAGGGACAGTTTTTCTGTTGAAATTGTTTAAAAACCATACATCCCTGACAATATCACTAATTTACGTATTTTTAATGACGACCAAAAGATATTGCACTATATGGTGAACACTGATGTATTCAAAGATGCAGCTATCGATGAAGACTAGGGCAAAAGAGCGTTGCAAGATGTAGCTTGCACAAATAAAGAGAACCACATGATGAAAGGCATGGTATCATTAGCAAAATTTGTATGACTTGTAGAATTGCTTCAGAGGGCTAGTCAATGTAAAAACCCATAGTTCAACATTGTCACATGAACAAATAAATCTTGGAACATAGAAAGATCTGAAGTTTGTCAATCTCAATACTTGTTGCACATCACAAGAGCGACAAGCCTTCATTCACTTATTCAATCAGTTCCGAGATGTGTTCGTGTGGACATATGATGAGCTCAAAACTTATGAAACATGAATAATCCAACATGTTATCCTTATCAAGGAAGGGGTCAATCCTTTTTAGAAAAAGTTATGAAAGGTACATCTGACGCTTGAGCCCCTGATTAAAAAAGAGTTGAGAAAGATGTTGGATGTGTGGATCATATACAAGGTGTGACATTCAACCTGGGTATCAAATATGGTCCCAGTGAGAAAGAAGTTTGGAGAAATCCTGTTGTGTGTTGACTTTCGAAACTTGAACCATGCCTCGAATAAAGACAACCACCCTATGTCGTCTATGGAACATATATTGTAGACAATATTGGGGTCAGAGATGATTTCTTTGCTTGATGGTTATTCATGCTAGAATCAAGCTCTGGTCTCAGAGTATGACAAACTAAAAACTAAATTATGAACTAAGCGGGGCACATTTGCATTCAAAGAATGCCTTTTGGGCTAGTCAATGGTGGTGCGACATTTCAACATGCAATGGACATCACATTTCACAGACTGATAGGACAAAGTGTAGTGGTTTATCTTGATGATGTCATGGTGTTTTCAAAGAGGAGATCTGACCACTTATGCCATTTGAAGAAAATCTTCAAGCGATGTTGAAAATACAGGATATCCCTTAATCCCAAGAAGAGTAATTTTTTAGTGTCTAAGGGAAACCTCTTGGCCACATTATTGCGAAAATTGGGATTAAGATAGACCCAAAAAGGGTCAAAGCTATTATGCAGATTCCCTTCTTAGTGAACAAAAAATATATGTAGTCCTTCCTAGGTAAGATCAACTTTCTCTGCAAGTTCATCTCTGATTACACTCAAATTGTCAAACCCATGCAGGAGATGGTAAGGAAGGATACAATATACAAGTGGGATAAAAGGGAAAAGGATGCATTTTCTCGTATCAAGCAAGATATCGTAGAAGCACCAGCCATGTACAACCCATATTTCAATAAATATTTTCTACTCTACACCTTCGCTTCTCATACTTCTCTTGTCGTCATGCTTGTTAGCACCTAAATCTGCCTTAGGCTGAAGGAAGGCAAAATTCAAGGTAACCACAAACCACGCTCATTCTGGTAGCTAGCCCTACCAGAACAGGAGAGGGCTCTCTCCGAGTCACACTCAGTGAATAGATAAACAAAATGACCTGAGATGACTTACAGTGAAATATTTATCTTAGGCTAGTAAGTGAAAATTGATACAAGAAGTGATTTTTATGAATGACTGTGTTTCTGGGATGATATGGGACCAATGGACCTCAATGAATAGAGAATTTAATACAAAGGCACAGATTACTTCATGAGGCAAGATAGGCGGAAAGCCTAGCAATTTAGTTTAAGAAAGCGCAGAATGGAGAGATATCTTAGGAGGGTGAAAAGGGCATGGAAATCATGAATCCTTTTCAATAGAAGAAAGAGCATTGAACATGAAATTTTCCCACAGGCAGAGCAATAAAATTGAATTCTACCTTATCTAACTTAGAAAATTTCACCGGAAATGAATATGAAATGAGCTATGAAACATAACAAGATACGTATGAAACATAAGAGACACATTTGCTACACTCACAACCACATGAATCTCATGAAACAGAGCCGCGGCCTTTCATTAATCCTCTGTAAAAATATGCAATGAAGAAACAGAGTTTCTTTTCCACAGTCTCCCAGAAGTTACAAGCCAACCAACCCTTGGCAAATGGTTTGCATACAATATATAGAATGTTCCATGAAGAGATAGAATGCCAAAGGGTTGGGGAGTTACTCGAATCATTACAAAATGAAGGTGGAGAGCCAAACATCAGCTACAGGTGCAGCGCCACAAACACGACAAATGGCTTGGGTGGCCCTTTGCCTTCCTTTGCCACTTGGATAACTGACCATATGGAGTGAAAATACTTTTAAAACCGCCTTAGGTACCGAAAAACTGAAGTTCATATGAGTGGACCCACTTACAAAAAGTTGGGAGGCGAAATTTCACGAAACAAAGGCATTCTGGGCCTTTTTTCCTATATGCGTCGCGCCCTTTTCTGTATGCATTATGCCAATTTGAGGCCAGTTTTGAGGCACTTGCAGGAGTCCAAAATGTTCCCAAGTATGAAATCCTGTCCTCTCTACTTTCCAACCCAAGTGGAATATTTGAATTTGGAGCTCATTTTCCCCTCCAAATCTTCATTCTCCCAAGACTGCTTCCTGTGTGTCAAAATAGGGGCAGTGAGGCCATTTTTTGGGTGTTTTTGACCTCCTGGAGACTCAAATCAAGCTCAAATTTCTTGCTCCGAGTGCCAGTAGTCATGATTTTGCATGCTGAATCCAAAAATGCAAACCATTTCTCATTTGGAGCTCCCAATCCTACGCGTCGCATTTCATCTGTGCCATTGCCCTTTCCATCGTCATTTTCTTCATCAATTGAGGTCTCTTTAAACTTGCCTTTGTTTTGCAAAAAATCATCAATCTCCTCATCATCTTGGAACACTTGCCAATATCTCTGATTGTTTGGAACGGTTGGACAATGCTTGACATGAATTTCGAATTTGTTACTAGAGTTCATTGGGATCTTCAAACTACTCGTTGCCTTAGCAAGAGCATTAGCAATACTATTTTGTATACGAGGCACACATTTCAAGGTGTATTCTGAAAATAATTTCAAAATGTCTAGGACTGCGTTACGGTAGGCCCGCATCCTAGGATGCTTTGCTTGATATTCGCCTCTAACCTGCTTGATAACCAATTCGGAGTCGCCATATACTGAAATCCTCTTAGCGTTCAGCTTTCTTAGAATCTTTATGCCAGCAATCAGAGCTTCATACTTAGCTTCATTATTTGAACATTCAAAAGCCAACTTGTAAGAGCATACTCGTACATTACTAGGGACCTTGTTTGGGGTGGAGAAAGGACTGCGTACCCAAATTCCAATTCCAGCGCCATCATTTCCCACTGCTCCATCGAAATCCATGGTCCACAAACCTTCCTCCTCCTCTTGCAAGTGCTGGAAAATTGTTTGTTGTGCCTGGTTTGCTTGCTGTCCATTGCTTTCAGCTGATTTCCCAACGACATTCTGTTGTTCTTGTTCCTCTTTCTTCAAAACTTCTCTGAAATTTTTTGTTATTTCCGGAATATCATCTGCTTCAACTAACTGACTATCTATATCATTTAAACTATCTGAATACAAAACAAAAGACTATAAATCTATATGTACATAGTTAATAGGATGATTTATTGGTTTCTCCTTGCTTGTGATCATGTACTTCATTTTTTGTTCCCAATATAATTTCCTCATTTGTCCAAATACTGGAATCGTCGCATAGGAGAAATCTAGCTGTAGTGTCCCTTTTAATTTCGCTACCTAAGACCTGGAAAGAAGCATGCCAAACCTTGGAGGAATGTTTGCTACCACAACATCCATCAAAACATTCTTCATTGGGAGCTGATCCAAACTCACAACCAAGTCTTCGATGAGACCTATACATCTTACTCTATTGGAATCAAAAAATTAGAGATCATGATATTGCCAGGTGATGTCCAAACCAAGCTTATCCATGATTGCCTTGGGCATGAGATTGTGAGAAGCTCCAGAATCAAACATGGTGTTATGTAACACAAAATCATGCAACCTTAAACTGATGTAAAAAGGTGGCACCTCACTATCAGTAGACTCACCATTTGATGCTAGCCCAAAAATCATTTCAGGTTGATCATCTTCGACATTCACCATGTCGGACATTGGATCCAAATTCAACATTTTAGATACTTGTCCTTTATAATTGTTGTTCTTCAATATTTCAGTCAAAGGGATGGATATCTTTAGTTTAGAAATCTCATTCTCTAAATTGAAAGTGGGAATCTTTTCTACCTCTTTGACTGGGATTTCTTTCTTCTCCCTTTCTTTCGATGTAACTTGCTGATGTGATGGTTCAGCTAATGTTGATTTGCTGCTCTCCGGATCAATTGTCTCCTTTCCTTTCCTTTGTGTAACTGCTGAATTATTCTTTGACGCTTCAACATCCTTCTTTTTCTGAATGGGTCTGACCAGTACATCTCTGTTTCTAAGTGAATATCGTTGTTGTTGGGCAGAAAAAGCATTCATGTAGCCTCGGTATTCATCTGATTGCTCTTCCAAGACGGTGTCACTTGCTAGAATGAAATCTCCATCTTTGTGTGCAGTTGAATTCTCTGCATACTCCTCCTCTTTAGCGAGATAAGTATGAAAATCTTTAGGAGTAAAGATATGATTTTCTTCGCCTATTACATTCCCGTGTTCATCTGATTCCGGTCCATGCACTAAATTTTGCTGCAAAGGTGTTTGTACTGGTTGTTGTGCAATCGGCTCTTGAGCTCGTTGATCTCTCTGTCTTATTCTATATTGTGGTTGTTGTGTTATGAAACCAGCTCAAGAAAGATAGAAAAGATAGATCAACGCCTTAGAATTCAACCTCTTCAAGGGGGCAACCTCCCTTACATTACATAAATGAACAATTCTTGGATGATTCAAATGACAAAACCTCTTTCTATACATAGGAGTCTAAGGAGTCACAATATAAACCAGTCGACCTAACAATAATAATATAAAGCCACAAAAATAACAATAGAGGGATTCTATGGGGTACAGTAATAACAATATGGGGGCAAT